>CM032809.1:2426120-2721120 GCA_019155185.1 Beaufortia kweichowensis | reverse complement strand
TCGTGAAACTCCCTAAAGTACTCATCGAAATGCTGATGTAAAATTTCACCCCCAAAAATAAAAGAAGACAGTTTTCTCTTGGGTCCACTGAAAAGCTTCCCTCCAACGTTTTCTTCACTGTTTGCTATGTGAACCAAAGAAACCACAAATCTCATCTCCTCATCACAATGCAGATCAATAATGAGGAACTGTGCGAGCGGCACATATATTTTTGGAAAACAGTGCCATGTTGTTCTACATTAGACATTTAGTGTCACGCATGATGCTTCCCGATTACACCTAGATTTTAATGGATCACTCCTGTCTAGGAGAACATTTCTCATGGGCCTGTGTTTGTGTAAGACACCCACTGCCACATCTTTATTGTTTTTTTGGAGACTGACAGTGTGAAAAGACATAACAGATTAAAAGAAATGTTGTTTGATGTCTTACAGACAGAAATTAAGCATTTATCGGGATGTAGGTTAGTAATATGAAGCTTACAGGAAGTGTGACCCCATTTGATGAGGGTGAGAATGGGTGAGAAGAAAGCTGTGCGATATTAAAACTTTAGTGGGTCAGTTGCTCTGAGATGTGGGCGAGAGATTTCTTTGCCTCCGAGATAAAAAAGAAAGATAACTTTGACTTCTTCTTCTGTCTCATTACAGCAGGGACCATCTTCCCTAAAAAATAGCACTTAACTTGACATATAGTTGAATCAAAGTCATGCACAGTCAAAAAACTAAGAAGTATAAAAATAAGGCTGTGAATTTAACACATTAATTAAACATTTGAATTAAACATTTACACACTCATATTTGACTAAGGACTTGAAACAAAACGATATTTAACCTTTTTAACATATCAAGCTGACATAAAACGCTGCGTTCACTGTTCAATGTGTCCAAAAATAGTGTGATGCAATACAAAAAAACATTTTCAACCGAAATGTATAACTGTGAATAACTGAGATTAATTTGTTTTATTTGAGTGAATTTATGCATTTAAATTACAAACACAATCAAATCTTCTGTAAAAAAATGAAGTGCATGATTTTGCAGCTCCAAACGAATATTGCATTCGTTTCTGTGAAAACTGGACAGTGAGTTTTGGTGTATTTTTAGAAGATTTTTTTGGTATTAGAAATCTCAGTTCCAGCCAGAAAGAAAGACAGAGCCCGAGATAAAAAAAGAAAGAAATATAGACTGTCCTCCACAACTCAGTGTCTGTCAGGCAGTTTTCTTTGTCCCATGTCAAAGAGAAACAGTGAAATATCCTCTGCATTCAGCTGCCCACTTGACACGCCAAACCTTAAGACGCACAATTCAGCTCAATTTGAGACCTGGTCACTGGTCAGTCACTGTGGTATGCCAACACCAGTAGCACACAGCTGCTGTAGCAAAACCAGTCTGACAATCACTGCAGACAGTTCTATGAATGAAAAGCTGAATAAATATAAATACACAATACACAGTTTGGTCTGTATCATTCAGGTACACTATGCCAAGTAGGAAACACATCAGCAATAATCTTAGAAAAGCAGTTGTTGCTTTCCATCAATCTGGAAAGGGTTATAAGGTCATATTCAAACAATATAAAGTCTATCATTCTACAGTGAGGCAGATCATTCACAGGTGGAAAACAATTGCTAATCGTCCCAGGAAATTCACCTCAAGATCAGACTGTGAAACGCTCAGAGAACTTGCAAAAAAACTCGATAGCTCCATCTCAGACTCTACAAGCCTGCATGTTAAATGTTAAAGTGCCTGACAGTACAATTGAAAGACTAAACAAGGTTGCCAGAAGAAAGTCTATTCTCTCTAAAAAGAACATGGCAGCATGACTTACAGTAGGCTAAACAAACAAAGTTGCATTTAAACGAATCACAATATTAATATAATGGACTGAAGTGGAGATTACTGGCCATAACACAAACAAACATCATTCATTAAAAAAGTAACTCGAAATAATGACAGCAACAACAGCATAAATAAAACCTAATAAAAACCTTTTTAATAATATTAAACACATAATCTAACATACTGCAATACATGCTGGGAACTCTAAAATGTAAAATTATTTGGAGCAGTCAATAAAATAATCTTTATTAGCAACATGCTGAGGACTCCAATCTTATTCAGTATTCACAAAATAATACATTGACTCTTCCTACTTAAACATCTTTGTTCAAGTAACTTTATTTAGTAACTTCTTAGATTTTTTTCAGTGCGCAAACCTCAATAAACTGAAGTAATGTTGTTGTTTCAGACTCAGAGGGAGCCAAAATTCCTCCACAACAATGTAAGAGACTGATAAAGTCATATAGAAAATGAGAGCTTCAAGTTATTGCTGCTAAATTTATTTATGCACTGTATATATTTCAGTACTCACAGATATGACTATGCCACAGTTACAATAGTTTTGTGCTTTTGGTAAATGACACAGTCATCTTATGTTTTATACATAAAGTAAGGCACAGTTTCAACAGGGTTGAAGAGCAATAAATCATACATCTTGCCAACCACCATGGATGGTCTTTTATCTACTGGTGCTGTTCATTTCTGTGCCAGCGCTCTTGCTGATATAGCAAAATGCGGTCCAGATACACTTTTTTTGTCTGCTATATTAGAAAATAAACACACACACGTATGAGGCAATGCAGATTTTACTTCTTTTCATACTTGGCCTGAGCTAACCAGGCTTAGTAAAATATTCAGCACCATGGAGAGCGACTCTCTCTCCCTCTCTCTCTCTCTCTCTCTCTCTCTCTCTCTCTCTCTCTCTCTCTCTCATAGTCTCTGTCCTTTATTTTTATGTAGCCGTTTCCAATGCTGTCTTTCTTTGCACTAATAGCACACATAATTTCATCTCGAGTTTTAACGAAAACATCGCAACAATGGTGATTACCGAAAAAGATACAAACTCATTTTCCCAAATTGATTTCCCATCTGCAAAATCATCCCGTTTTATAATAAAACCAAAGACTGCTTTATAAGCAGTCAACATTTAAGAAAAGTTCAATGAAGTACCAATCACACTTCTATCATATGACCCCTCCCGCTCAGCTGCGGCAATCACAAGAGCAGGTGTTCACCCCTCCCAACACTACTGGAGATAACTCTAAAGGCTCTGATGATGATGAAAAAGAACTCTGTGCCCTAATGAAAGCCACGGCGCTCTAATGCAGAAAGCAGGTTGGAGGGTAAGTAAGGATCATGCACCCTGTGGAGCTCAACACAGTGTCAGTAAATACTTTCTCAGTCTTCGCATTATTGTTCTCGGGGTGAGCCTGGGCTAATGTTGATTGGCTCTGTTTGTGCTGATGTGCTATTTCCCAGCTGGCTCGTCTTGTTTCCCAGCTTACTTTGATGGTGAGCCAACAGCGATGGCGCTTGCACGGCTGGAAAAGCACATTTTAAAATCTGAGCCAAGATGCCGTGCATCTTCAGCCGCCTTCATTGTTAGAATTACGATATATCTGTGTGCCGTAAAATCGAATCAACAGAATGGTCGTAATGCTTACTGACTAAGATGAATGCTTTCCTGAAAAATGGCAAATGCTAAAAACACAGTGACCGCTAAAATCAGCCATGTGCTTCCCCAAATGTGCCTGATGCAAAATTAATTTGAATGTGATATTTTTCAGTTTACTTTAAGGAGCACTAGCCGTTCCCCTGTGTTTGTGAATGGCTCTTCTCATTTCAAAGGCTTCCTAAATTGTGCCCACCATGTAATTTGAGACAAGCAACTTCAGCCCAAAGGAAATGTGAAATATAAGCGTTTGTATTCATACGCACACAAAAAATATTGCTCTATCTTTGTTAAGTTAATTACATTTTTCATCAAGAATGATCTCATTACATTGAATTAGTATGTATGGCGCTAAAAAAACAGCATAGCTGTAAGTCACATACATTAGACATTGGATAGGCATTGGAATGTACACTTTACCTATGAACAGCCTTGCAGTTAATCTTTTTTTGAAGACAATAAACTAGGAAATACAAAATACAAACTAAAAGTGGAAGCACAGTGTATGATGTAAGATTACATGCACATAAACACACAGAGACATGCACAAAGGACATACTTTCCCCACTCACACGCATTGGCTGGAGGCGTTGATAGGACTTCAGGGCTTCAGGGAAGCATGGCAGAAGAATGAATGTAAAAGAGCGCAATGCTTATCGCTGAACTGCAGAACCTCTCAGAAGAAACTCAAGGAACGTGCAAGTGCAAAGTGACTTTGAAAGAAACGGAGGCGATGCAGACAGCTGCACTGATGAAAGCATCCCATTACTGCACTGAACTGCCTTTCACTTTCCTTCACCTTCAATAATAACCTTCAGTCTTTCTTTTCACAAACAAACAAAAATAAATTGTTTTGCCAAATAATCAGATAAATAAATGAGTGCAAGTACAGTGAACACAATACATGATTTTATCATTTCCCAAGGCTGTTATTAATATTATTAAATTGTGTACCCTCCATTATCATATTGTTCACTGTGTCATTATTTACCTCACATTGTTCCAAACCTGTATGACTATATAATACTTTGACCACTGCTGATAAGAACACCAATAAAAACACCAATAAAGTCATCAATGTGACCCGTGCGCTACATTCCAGGATTTCTAAAAACATACTGTATGATTCATATAATTTGTGTGAGGAACAGACTGACATTTTCCCCTCCAGTAGGCTGTTAACTCTATAACAGTTTCAACTGGATCATTGAGGGAGTAAATTTGTGAACATATTATTCAGTCTAATTTGTGAACAAGATCAACAGGTTTATTCAAAAGAACTGATTTCTATATACATATTTGGAGCAACATGAGGGTCAATAATGCCAGAGCACTGTTTCTTTTAAATCTATTCTGTGGAAAGTTTTGACTGCTCAAAAAAAAAAACAATCCGAGCTGTCAGCACATTCCCCGGGTCAAAACGTTGTCATAAATTGTGCAGAATTCTTCAGGGTAGGAGAGTTGGTGATGTCTACCGCATCAACTGTGCAATGAACACATGCCAAAGCATGTTAAATGCTTAGCAAACAATGCTTATTTTAAAGCCAGAGATGACTCCACACACGTCAAGACAACAAAAGCCAGAAAAACTGTGACCAGCCTCTTAATTTTAGACAAAAGAATGTCCATATGTGTGTTTATTCTCAGTCTCAATCCTTTACAGAAAATAAATGACATCCAGAAGCGATTAAAGATGTAACAATCACAATAAAGCTTTTTCATTTGAGCTATAATGTATGAAAGATTCGATTGCACAAAGAGGCTGAGGGTTTGCAATCTGCAATGGATGCAGGCGGCCAAACGGTTTCTTTCAGCATAATAGTTCTGTCGATGCAGGAAAATATTGAGCCTTGGAGCTCTGAAGATTGCACAGATGAACTTTTCCCCCCATGGACTTCATTCAGTCCTTAACAAGAAAGAGCTTTTGTTGATGCTACAGAATTAGCAGACCCATTTGCACCCTGAAACATTACTTATTCAGATTTAAGTGCATTCACTGAAATGACCGTTCCTATAATCTACCTTTTCCCCTTTAATTGAACTCAATCAATCTCATCACAGTCAATGGCCAAATGTTTATTCAATCAATGAGGGTTTACATTTATGCACTTGAAAAATCCTTTTCTACCAATGCACTGCATGGGCATCAAACCCATGACCTTGACCCATGACATTGCTAGGGTCATGCCCTATAGGAAGACACTAAAAAGAGAATCTTCAATAATGGGTTAATGTCTAATGATATCCAATCGCATAACTTTGTTCTTCAGCCTTTTTCTAAGCCTGCCTCAGCAATTTGAGTTTACCTCCTCCTTAATGCTCGGATTCCACAAAGAGCCCTGTCTCTATCAGCTTATTGACAATCCACAAACTGAATACAGATGAAGGGCTTAACTGTCCCTCATTAATTACACAGAGGATGTGCTCTTTAAGAAGTTGCCTGGAAGTTTAAGTATTGCAAACTCTCCACCGAAAGTCCTTTATTAAAGTGCCTCACAACAGAACCAGCAATGAACTATGTAGTTAACCGCCACCTTGGCAGAATTTCACCATTATAAATTATAAAATTTCAGCACAGTTTGCGGTTTGAACTAAAACTATAGAGTAGCACGGCTGTAGAAATGATCTATATCTGATAAACATCTACAGTAGTGGCCAAAAGTGATGTCCAAGATGTATTAAAGATGTAAAGATTTTTTGTTTATTCCAATAAAACCCATATTCTCTTATACTGTATGCTGTACTTTGACTTTTGACCAAATAGTTTTGTCCAATAAACACCTTAAAAGTTTAGTCTTTTGTCCATTTTGTACAATCATTTAATACCGTGAGGGGGCATTTAAAGCAAATATTGCACAAACGTTCCCCCTGGACATCACTTTTGTCCATTACTGATATTTCTGGATTAAGGTATAAAATATCTATTTACTTGCAGAATAAAACTGACATACAGTATTAGCCAAATACTGTATGAGCCGTATTATCTTCTGTCGCTTCTAAATTGTTCTTGTTTAAAATGCTTCTGGATTGAAAACACTAATTTAAAACTCATTAAGAATTAATGTTTTGCAGTACTGTGTTACTATGAAACAACACAATTAATGCCTGCCGTATTCTCCTAATGGCTTTTTTCATCTCAGGATACAATCTGCACCAGTGTTACATCAGCTCATTAAATAAACATGACGGTCTGACTCAAAACAGGGCATATTCGGCCTCAGATTTCATAAGTTAGCCCGAGCAGTCAGTCCGTAATTTATTATGAAGTAGTTCACAGCCAACCCTACCATAGCAAAGGCTTTTGAACTCCACTATCACAAGATCCTTTAATTAGAGTTTGGAGACTTTCGAAGAACCAACTATGTCTGTTTCAAAAGCCAAATTAAGGGAATGGAAGTGCAGTAGGCATGCAGCGTCTGACATGAAAGCTCCATAGCATGGACATCACTACATATGGAGAACAGATCAATACAAGAGCAAATGAACAAAAAAGCATTCAAGCGTGGCAAACAACCAGCGAACACTTATGTGCAAGTGCATTTCTTCGTGTTTAGTTTGTCTGTATGCATGAAGACAAGTGCATTGCTGAAATGTATTGTGACAACGAGGACCAGAGCCGTGGGGAAAGAATCTGTGATACAAAATGCAAATAAATATGGAAACGCAGATAGCAGGGGGTGATATCTTGGAGAGCATTTACGCAGCGTCCCCGGCAGGACAGCTTGACATTTAAACTGGGGTTTGAAATCCCAGTGGCAGAGCTCAACTTATCTTGAGATCTGTGTAAGAGGGGCAGGATGAAAACATCAGCGTGATTCAACATTAAGTGTGATGCCTCTGCAGGATTGACATTTGTGTTTAAAGACACAAGTAATCCTTGATACTCCTCGAGATATTTCTCATTCCTGCACTGAAGGACATGCAGAGATGTAAAGGGCAGTGAAATGGGTATAGAGAACAAAATGTGGTACAAGGTTCTAAAACAATGTGTAAATCTCCTTTACAGATCCTTCACAGCACAAAGTTTGAAATATCATATTGTGCTTTATCATTTTAGATTTTTGTTTTGAGAGGCAGGGGTGTTTTTAAATGTTTTTTCCATTGTTCAAATGGCAAACTTGATAGCACTTTACAATATATTGCTAACATTATTTAAACTAAGCGTGTTAACTGTCATCAATTCACAGGAGGAACATTTAGGTTATTTGGATGAAAAAGTTTTAAGACTTCAAATATTTGTTCTTAACAATAAACATAAACAGACAAAAAATATATATATAAAATGATTAATTAATTAATGTAAATGATATTTAAAAAAAATACATGAAATTAAATAAATAAAAAAAGATTAAAAAACAATGTAAAAAATATATAAATATATGCCGTGACAGTTATCAAGTTAAATCATTTAAAAATGTTTTTACAGTTTTTTATTTATCTTATGTCTTTACTGCTACTGTATATTTTCGATAAAACTGCTTTTCACCCATTTAAATTTGTCAAAAATGGTACAGAAATAAAGTTAAATTGAATTAAATTGCTCATTACTTGTGTTTTTAACCCATTTGAAAACTGTTTTAACATATAAAACTGTATTGTAAAGCATTTACCACAAGCTTTTTCCAGGTAATTCTGCACTGCATAAGGTGCGAGTGGTTTCACTGTAAAAAAAAGTTTGCAAAAAGTTTCCATTTAATCTTGTTTTATTGAAACATTAGCCCTGGTTTGAAAAGCCCTAATTGTTGGTGTATGTTAAAGAAACTACTTTGTTGCACTTGCACATTTCACATTTGATATGAAGATCTATTTAATGTTTATCTAGATCCAATTAAGTACTAACAATTGCCACTACTTCACATGCAGCTTACAAGTATGAAAAGCTATAAGTGGCCGCAGCGTCCACAGGGACGTAAAGCAACCACACACTTTAAAGAAAAACACACAAATCTATGTAAACAACGAGTCTAATGAAACATCTCTGAGATTTATTTCACTTCGCATATACTGTGATTTCCACAGGAACCTCATTTTCTTTGGTGTAAAAACTGAGGTGACAACATGAGCGTAGGAGGACAGGCTCTCGAAAGGGGCTTGATCTGAGAAAACTTTAATGAGACCACCAATGTGAATTTCTTCTCACTGCAAGAAATAAAATTATTGCAGAAGTCTATGCGTGACCATAGCTGTTACCCTAATGATGCATGCTGAAGATTCTTTTGACAGGCATTAAAAGGTGAGGCACTAATGTATGTCACAACTCTCGCGAAACTATACCACGACGAAAAGCCAATTAGCTAAAAAGCCTCACGTAAAATGATAAAAGAACGTTTTCATTCCTAATTACTGGTCGTATCGGCAAAGTAATGTAAGAAATGCCAAATGTCCCTACAGGTCAAATGAGAGAAATAATGGTTAGACCTGACGGCTACAGGGATATATTAAAAAAATAGGTTTATCCTTTATTACAAAAACTACTTACAGCGCAACCCTTTACGTTACACAACCACCAGCCATAATTACTGCTGCTAAATTGTCTGAAAAATGTCACATTTTCTCATTCTTTCATCACTCATACATACATACATGTTAGTGTGAGATTTCTGTACAGTTTTTAAGAGATGCTGATAAGTTTTAGATTTCTTATTTACTTCTATGATCCTACTATAGGGCTTATTATTATATCAAACACAGAGGTGTTGTGTCACTAACAGGGAGGACAACAGTAATACTGCTAAGTGCTGTAACGCCAAGTGACCCCTGTGGCATTGTGGGTAAAAGCAAAGTCAAACTGGATGACATCAGTTGTCTTTTATGACTATACAATAAACAATTTAACTTTTAGGTGCATTACATTTGTTCTTTCTTAACAAAGACCAAACACTGTTTATATTATAAAGTATAGCTTTGTGCATACCGTTTAGACAGGCAATAATAACTCAAAGTGCAACTAAAAATCTACCTGGGACAATTGAAGTCTACAGCAGCTTATAAATCTAGAGAAAAGAGGGCTCATTGTGTCCTCTACAGAGTAAAAGTGTTCCCAAAACCTTTCCATTAAATTAGATTTGCAACCCTCTGCACATATACAGTATGCTAACACCTGGAACAAAGTTATCCAACTTTTCACAACAGTACAGATCATATATCCCCATTCTATCAAAGTAATACTGATTACATGGCATTACATTGTCTTTTGTGATGTCTTCTATGATAGTAATTCATAATGGGTAACTCCCTCAACTGTATCTTGTGTAAAATAAAAATTAACTGTAGTGCATTCTTATCATCATCAGTAATGATGAATCTTAATTATGGAGGTGATAAGCATACCCCTGGGTAATATCAACACTCAATCGCCTTTTTCACCTTTCTAACAGATAAAGTGAAGGGCCATAACTCAAAATTTGGTTTTAAATCTTGTTGGACTAGAACAAATGGACCTGCCCCAAGGTGACTTTGACCTAGCTAAAACTGATGAAGTGGCATTTTGCATATCCCAAACTACACTGTGGACACACTCCCTGAATAGCAGACGCTAATTTAAAATGTTTGCCATTTTAATTAGATTGTGCTCTGAGATTGTGTTATCTGATGAAGCTAAGGGGTCAGTGTGATACGACGACATTTGAGCTGAAAGAGTGTGACAACCGAAAGATAACGCTGCATAATAGAGACGAACTTTAAATTTTTGCAAAATGCCTGAAAATACCCAAAATCTAAAATATATAAAATGTAATTTAGCTCTCTGATGATTAATATATCACAAAGATAAGTTCATAGAAAATTTGTTTTACTCACTTCTAATTTGTGAAACAAGTTTAATAATTTATAGCATTATCCAAAAGGACAACATGGCAAGCAGCTGCACCCGCTGCCATAGCCAGAAACCCAGGAAAAAAGTCAGGGGTCAAGCTTGTCAAGATTTCTGTCCAGCTGTGTCCTCTATAGCTGATGACAGGTAATCATTCATCTCTCATTAAAAGACAGCTTCTCAATTACAGCCAAAATATTACTCTCCCGCTTCCAGAGATATAATTTCCATGCTAAGTCAAAGAGAAATTATTTATATCAGCTGTCTATGAAAAGGAAACAACATATGCAGGCGAGAACTGAAGGAAGAAAAAATAAATGAGCTTTGTGAAAATTGGCAGCGACGCTCGGCATGAGGCGGCCGCGATTCAATGGGACCCAGATTGTACTGACAAGTATCTTCCCTTTAAGCAACAGATCCACCACGAGCTGCGATCGTGAACAAGATTCCCATGTGAAACGATGAGGCTTCAAATACATCACTGTTCTAAACACACGTCGGCCAGGAACAATGATGTGGAAAAATTGGACGAGAAAAGCCGCGGTGCAGGTGACCCACTAGCAAACGATACAAGGTGAGGGGTCAGCCGTACGGCACACGCTTTGAATCTCTGCCATTGTTCTCTATTGGCTGTGGTGGAGGTACGGAGTCTCTTTTCTCTCAGCCCAATGCTCTTCAGAATGAGCTTTGACTACATTTCTTCATTCACAGACGTTGACCCATAAAAAGCTGGCTCTGCACCCGGAGTGCTCACGGACATTCGGAAGAGGGCAGGGGTCTGGGTCCAGCACGTCTAGGAAATTTGCCAGGCTTTTGCTAAAAATAGCACCAAACACAGAACATCCTCACTGAGATGCAGATATGTTATTCATAGGTTCTGATTCAGGCACATTACACAAAAACCTTTAAAGACAGCGCTCCGTAAACCTGCTGCGCTGAAGAGCAAGAAGCTCCTGAATACTGCAGTAGTACAGATGTATTCCAACACGAGCCAAACAAACAATATTTTTCTTTTTTGACATTGCATCTGCAAAACCAGTTTGTGAATGTTTATGAGCGTGTATGGACTGAGATACTCTATCACAACAGATAGCGGTGAGAAAAGCAGACAGCTCCACGCCTCCGCACCTGAGCCACCCTGACAGACACAGGACTCCAATCAGACCGCGTTTCCCACACGGCTGTCACCCTGAAAGCCCTTCACTCCTTTGAGGTCGCAAAACAACGCAGAAACAACGCTGACCAAAAATAGTTTTACACTAGATCAACTCACTCCTAGTGATTCAGCGTTTGCTGAGCGAAGCTTCTTTTTTAAAATGTTTAATAGTTTCAGCAAAATCAGATGTTCTCTGTCAAAATAAATTCACTCACCACAGTGAGCATGTGAAACACTTCTACACATTGAAAGCCCTTTCCAGGTAATGAGGTTGTGACTCAGTCATCACTCTTGTAGACTGCCATGGTTTGACAGCCCTCCAAATATCGCCTAGTTTGCACAGAACCTTTTCATCTGCTCCTAGAAGCTGTATTAGAAGATCATGATGGGTTAAAAGGCCATAGAGCGACCACAGGTCACACGGTTGACATTGCTAGCGCCCCCTGCTGGCCCTCACCAATAAACTTCCTTACACCCTTGACATACGTTCAAAAAAAATCATTGTGCATGGAAAGCATGTACAAGGTAAACTGCAAGCTGGCAAAATGGTTTTATGATGGAACAACTACTAAATCAATATGTATGTCTCATTGTCAAAATACAGCATGTTTTGGACTGGATAAGTATTCTTAATGACATTAACACCGCTCTACACCCTTTGCAGCAACACAATTTGCTAATGAAATACATGGGAATTCTGTGCAACCAACTGTTGTTAATCACAGTGTTGGATCTGAATCCTTGACGGTGTACACCAAAATGTTCTTTAGGGGTTTTAAGTGATTTCCCTAAATGTGCAATAATTAAAAGCAGATTAGATTTTTTATGTGATCATATGCCTGGAAAACATTACTACACTGCATGCTTCTTTAAATAACCACAATCATACACCTTCATCAGTTTTGGAGCAAAAAAATTCAACAAGCTCCCTTCTTGTCCACCGATTAAAAAAAACAACATCCCTTTCTAAAAAGCCATCCATCTGTCAGTGTCTTTGTGTTCTTTGTAGTACAACCCGTTTAACACTTCAGATGTAGTCAAGTACAAGTCAAGAGACCAAACTAGGCGTAAATATTTGTGCATGACTAATGCAATGCTGATCATCAGGAGCTATTAAGTCACAAAAGCAAAACACGTCCGGCACTGTGGGTGATATGTAGTAACTGATCGTGCACTGCCTTGTTACCAGAAAGTATCACTTGAATTCCAGATCAATTCTGTTCAGGGCGGGGGGCAAAGGTGATACATACGAAAGTAGTCTGACCACAATCACAGTGAGCGGCCGGCCCATCTTATTGACTGCTCTGCCCCTCTCCGATTTGGAGAGAGGCATTTAAACCATTTAACGCCCATGCTACATGTCCACCAATACACAGAAATCAAATACACATTGCAATCAGATCAATTTTCTCACAGCTTCTCGATTTCCCACGAGACGTAACCCCAATCTGACGGCGATGCACTATTTGTTAACTGGTTGGGAACATAAATGCTACGCAACAAGCCGCATACACATGAACTGTTACTAGGAATTCAAGCAAGAGCCCTCAAACTCTTCATTTTCTATAAGCACATACTCACACAAACAACCACAAACATGCGTTGTGTAGAAGAGCAGTTACTATAAAATCTATTTGACTGCAGACATCTGGGGATTTTAATGACCCTGCTCTGCACCTGGCTCTTCAGCAGCCACGCTTTTGCTCATGGAGATTAAAAGCTTCTTTCAGGCGAGGAGGAGAACGAAGTTACACAGCAAAAACGTGTAATGTGTTTGATTTTTGCTTTGTAAGATAAAGCAAGCATGATGATCTGTCATCCTCAGTGGGTTATTTCTCTATTAAGTGGACATATTCAGCTTCTAGTTACTGATATGAGGTCATTTATGGACATTAATTAAAAACTGAGTGAGATTAGAGATAAAGCAGCTTTTAAATCTGTAGTAGAGAACAAAGCTGTGTGAGAACCCTCAGCATCAAGTCAACCATGGAGGATCTGCACAATTCCTGGGAACAAGAGATTTCAAAAGAAATGTATGAGATTTGCAAAATCATAAACATAATAGATGACTACTGAACATTTTATAGAGCGCTGCGGGGAGGAATACAAGTGAAACTGACCAGCTATACTACAGCCATATGGTATTTCCTACGTCAGAAAATATGCCAGTTTGCTAATTACCCTGCCTGCAAGACATAAAAGGCAAGATATGAAGCACTTCTATTTAAAATGTACCACCTGGGCCCCTGTGGGACAACCTGACTCCAGTACAGTGAGTATTAATTCAGCACCAGTAGAATTATTGTTTATAATTAAGTTTAGTCCTAAGGCCTGCTGGTCTCATGAAGCATGCATTCACACGTGTCTCGTATTTTAATAACATTTTTAATAGCTGACTGCCTATTGCAAGTGATTATTTATTTATTTGGCTACATAAAAAAAACTATTTTAGAAATAGTGATCTCTCTCTCTCTCTCTCTCTCTCTCTCTCTCTCTCTCTGTAAGGCAGTGATGTGAGGTCTAGATCGCATTCATTATCCTCGGCATCTCGTCACAGTGCCACCACGCGACGGGTTATCAGCCAACAAGACTGACTGCGGATCGCGCACTTCACACGGACACCGGCTCGTGCCGTTTATCCACATCTCCATCCGGCAAACAAATCAACCCCAATACTCATTTTCCCACGATGACACAGAAATTAACCACAACAAGACTGAAAAGAAACCCATTAAGACCAAACTCGATTATCTATTTATATAGTAAAAGAGAAGTGAAATTCATTTTAAGTTGACCATAGATCGTGTGTGTGGTGGGGTGTATGCGCTCTTCTTGACACTATCCACTAACCGTTTAGCATTAGAGAGAAATGAACCAGCGCCGATGTGAATTAAAATGCTAGGCAGGTGGTAATGATCAAGATACATCAGCCAGAAGTGTTAATTTAATCAAAGTACAAACGCATTTTTAAAGGCTAAAACACAAGCTACAATATTCAAAAACTAACAAGTGCAAGATCAACATTTCGCAAATAGATGAGCTCAAACCAAACCTCTCGCTTTCTAAATAAATGTGAAATTAGGATGTTGGTAAAAAACGTCTGTTTCGTATGTTACGTGGAGACGCATGCAACAGTTAAATCCGCCAGATCAAGTGTGATTAATAGGCGTCCAGACGACCATTGCGAGATGCTCTGATAGTCTATTGACAGGTGTAAGGTCGAAATCTTACATGTAACACGTCGTCCACCCTGTTGTAGGCTACTTATTGACTAACGCACGTTTCCTGAAGCATTTTTGTTGGCTATACAGTGTATATCTCACTGCACCTTGCATTTTTGAAAAGGCTCATAATCCTCTTTGAATTTTATTTCATCACTGATGCTGAAGCAAGCTGAAAATGCGTTGTTGTGTGATTGACCACATATAATTTGCCTTTTTAATAGTGGTTATTTGAAAACACTTTCTGAAAACGCCCTGGCTGTTGTCAAATTGCCCAACGTCTACCCCCGAAACAGCTTTAATGCCGCCAAAATATTTCGCCTTACATTACTTTATAATCCATCATTTAATGTCCATAAGCAACTCACGTATCGGCTCGAGCATACCGCAAGAATATTTATTGAGTCCTCGCTCAATGCCTGCATTGAGTAAATGCGCTTCTATTCTCAAGCATTCTGCTGCACGGTCGGCTCTCCCTACATACATCCACTCAAACCCAATTCCCATCCGTGCACATGTAAATTGATGTAAAATGCCCAAAATTACTCCTCGGGAGCGATTTCTTACCTCGCACGCACGTGACCATCATAAAAAATATCAGATTCCTAAATGTAACTCCAGTTTTAATCCTCATTTTCTTTGCTTGGGAGTCCGCCGGACCACATTTAATACATCCTCTCTTAAAAACGGCTAGGATTCCCGTTGGTGTGACGCTTTTTCCCTCTGTGTCATCTATGTTCATTTTCACATGAAGGTAGTTGTTCGTTCCCTCAGCCAGAAGCGGAGCGGATCGCGGCGTGGCTCGAAGTGAACGGTGATGCTGGGATACCACAGCAACCTTGACGAGGACTCAACCATCTCACCGAAAGGGGCCAAACTCTGCGCTTTGATCTCTCTCACCGACTCCAATTCAGTTCAGTGTGCTCTCGGTGTGTAACTGCTCAAATGTTAAACAAAATGTAAACATGCCTTTGTGATTAACATGTAAAAACGCAACAAATTCTCAAATACTGCCATGTGGCGATAATGCAAAATGATCATTTGTTTTTGTATTTTCTTTTTTTTTATTTGAGATATTTATAATTAACAACTCTAAAAATGCACAAAAGCTTAAAACAGATAAGGGCACATCACTTGTCCCATTTAATCATGCCACACGGATGTGTCTAATAAGGGATACATTTATAGCATGATCACTGACGTCAAATGATGAAAACATTATATTACAATAAACGTTACGCAGGTTTACGCACAGGAAAAACCATTCAATGTTTCACCAAGTCCAATATGGTGATATCACTTACTGCTGCTCTGTTAATGTAATGTACGATTTCTGTTGATTTCCTGTATCCTTGTGAACCTTTTTTGGTAAACATAACCTTGATTTTCCTCTACCACTGTAAGTATAGAAAATATGATCGTTATTGCTAATGGCATATTTTTTTAACGAACTTTGGCACTGATTGTGTGATCTACGTCTTGCACTGTAGAAGGACGCTCCTGCCATCTACAGGCTAAACACCCAGTCAAATTTCATGTGCAGAAGCCCGGCATTCCCTCTCCCACCACCGATTCCCACGCTCACGTACCTACAACACCGCGCACACACTTTGAGCATCTAGACGGATATGGTCTTAAACAATGAAGTTTCGAAATATAAATTTCATCCATCCAGTTATCTCCATATTACCAAACCGAGCCTCACGCAACACAAACACTTATCTAAACCATTTGTTATTGTTTATCGATGAGATCGTTTTATTAACGATTCGGGAACCTGGGATCAATATTTAGCACGTCCTACAAGTAGGCTACTGTAAATGAAGATGGAAGCGCATTCTGCTCTCTGCAGACATACATGTAGAGCTCTCCAAGGTGCTGAAGTCTATGATGCTGTATACTTATGCAACTAAAACATGATTGTAATCATCAAACTATGCCAACCAGACAGACAGACAAATAAACAGAGATAGAGAGAGAGTTAGATATTAATATATATTTATAATATTTGTAACTCTGCCTGTGAAAACCCATCAAAGTACTAAATAAATATAACATTAATATCTTTAATATTGACTAAGGCCATGTAAAAGATTCAAATCATAGTGAAATAAATGCCTGACTTGATGCCTGAATTGGATTATGGGACTTTATCTGGTTTTCACAGACAGGCAAGGGTACATGTATTCAGGTTGTTTTGGTTTTTTGTTCTATTCTAGGGTGTTTTAAATATACAAGAGCCATCAATTCTATCTCTTTTATCTCTGAGCATTATGAATAAGTGTTGTGTTAGGAAATTATTCAACAAAGTCCTTCTTTTTAGCCACTACATGCACTCAGACACTAATTAGATCGTGGAATTCCATCCTCATTAGTCCTGCAGATTCACACTCCTCTGAACAAAGGAAAGGGCAATATATCATAGAGTCATGAGCATAAGCATCCAACCTTTACTCATTGAAGTCTCTCAATGACAGGATCAGGGGAGAGAGAGCACGAGAAGGTGGAAATCCAGCTGAGAATGAATCATGACTGCACCTCATCAAATCCACATTTCTCATTTGCTTTGAGTACAAGAGACTAACCTTCCTCTCCCTCCCTTTTCCAACACACCAAATTAAAATACAGTTAAGGTCCCTTAAATAACAGATCGACTCAATGCGACCGGACCTTTGGGAAGTGCCATGTACAAATTCTTAAGCTATTCAGTCAGAATTTATAAAAAAGTGTTTTTTTACATATTTAAGTCTCTGTATACCAGGACGTTTTGACCCATTTAGAAGAGCAGTGTCTTTACCAATATCAGAAGCACCTTATAATTAGTCATTGGCCACTTACAGCATTACAATGCTGATGGTGATTTTTAATTTCGGTCCAACAGGTTGTGCAACACATTTCAGCACAGATTTGTATAAGTTGTGTCAGCAGTACAGATGTTTTGTAAACTGTTCAGTGCAAATTAAGATCTGCAAATAGACTATAATTTAATATGTAATATAATGGCAACAACTTAGTGGACCCATCTTATTTCTGTTAAAATTCATCAATGTTTCTAAGTGTTACACTGAGAATAATGAGAAGGTGAAGTGGCAAAAATGGCCCTGTAAATCTAAATTACAACTCATGTTGGTGCAAACAACCTTGAGTAACAATATCAGCAAATATAAACCAAATAAACTGTAATCGGCACTACGTTTATTGCACATCCAGTGAGCATGGATGTTTGGCAAGTCACATACAGTTTATAACCTTGTTTTTTCAAGAAACTCAATATCTGCTACATTAGTTCCCATACATGGTTATCCAAGATACCAATAAGAAATAACACAAAGACCAGGCAATGCCACTCTTCAAGGCATCACCCGAACATTTTTGTGCAGCGCTTGTTCTTAAAGCATCACACCACCACACAGCCAAACATTTCAAGTTCCAAGGGCATTCAGCAATGAGATACAGAAACATCTGCTTTTAAAAAGACTCATGGTCATTTGAAGAGATGCAATGCATCAATCTGGCCCTAAGGCTCTAGATGGGTTATTCTTATGACTGGAAAGTGACCTCATTTGCACACTTCATTAAGTCACCAGCACAGCTCACCTTCGAGGTAGCCGAGAGTTTCTCCGCTTATTTATTGTGTCGTCACTATTTCATCTCTCACAAATAAACATTCTGTTCTGGTCACCGCTTGCAATAATAATGAACATAAAACATCATAAAAGCATCATAAACTGAATCTTGAAAGCTCCAGTCCCTATTCATTGTTACTGAATGGAGCGCAGCAACATTTTCTCTTTTTGTATTCTAATAATGCTTAAAAGTCATAAATTTGAGTAAAATATTACTCTGCATGAGTGAGATGAGTTTTTATTTTTAGATGAACTATTCCTTTAACAAAACAAAATGTGTTACAATGCAAGCCCAGTATTGCATTTTGAATCAAACAGACTCCATGAGAAGAATCTGAATGAAGTATTTGATTCACAATAAATTAAATTTTTTGTAGTTAACAGTGACCTGGTAGTGTAAGGTCTGCTGAAGCAGAGCTCTGTTTCTAGATCAGCAGATCTACACAGTCTTCCTTTCCACTCCATAGAAAAGGGTTCTAAGAAGAAGTAATGACAGCAGGCGGGTGAGTTCTCTGCCTGACTAATATCTTGTTGAATGCCTAAAAGTGTCAGGGCTTTAACATCACACCCATCAATTCTTCCTCACCCTCCCGTGGCAAAAGCCATAGATCTGTTCCTGTTAAGAGAGACAATGCATCAAAAACTAGAAGTGATAGACAAGAAAAAGAGAACGAAAGGTCTTGCTTTGACTGAATAAACCACATGTTTTCATTTTACTCTACCACACAATTTACTTCATTTTTGAATGCAAATAACTTATTTTGCTATTATTTCAAAATTCTAAAAAGCATTAAACGATATTAGATGAACATTTAGAGGTTGCTCTTTTATAGCTCAAGATAATTGAGTGTTTACTTGTTTTATTTAAGTATTAGTCAATTTAGCCTAAAATTGCTTAGAACAAATAGAAATGGATACAAATACAACAACTGTTAATATGCAGTATAAAATTATGTGTGTAATAGAACTCATTTAGCTCAGATAATTTGGTCTCAAATGAAAAAAGAAATTATGTTTAATTAAATGTTTGTTTGTATTGAATTTAACTTGTGATATTTTATCTTATTTTATCTTTTCACAAATCTTCGACACGCTAAAATGTACTGCATTCCTAAACCTTTTAAGGAGACAATAAGATTACATAGTATTTATAGGAATTGTTTTAGGAATATTTTTTATTTGCTCTTAATCAACTTAATTTAATTTAATTATTTCTGTTTAAAACAGTGTCTGAGACTGTAAAATGTATTTGTATAACCTTACCCAGTTAGTCAATAATTTGCAAACCTTTATCGAATTCTGGTCATTTATTTGAAGAAAACGTCAGGTTGTAATGACTTTAAATAAAAAAATTTTATGAAATATGTCATATCATATTTATCAAATATCATCATCATCATCATAGTCTTTCGCCCAAAAAAGACTATACCATTAAAGATAAAGGTACATTCCTATATTATATAAAAATGACTGTAGTTAAACAGCATTCACTAATTTTTACATCAAGACACATGGACTTCCTTTATATCACAATTTAAAATGACTCGGAAAAATGTAGACCCTGTCCACTTTGCATAGCAGGCCAGAAGTTATTACATGTTCCCAATCCATAATTAATTTGAATATGTCAATTAAAGAAAATTGCCCCTTAATTACCCATGTGCTGGGGAGAAAACCAGTGGCTCAGCAATCAGAAAGAAAACTAAATATACCCCAGACCCTTTGGGCTTGTCAAATTGATGGAATAATTATATCTGGAGTGGAAAGAAGGGCAAAGAATCTCCAGCAGAGTCTACAGTAACTCCAGCAATACACGTAAAGCTTGTGGGTGTGAAAAGTTTCATTTTAAATATCATTTCCATCCAAAGAAATTGCTCTCTGATCGGAAGGAACATTGTGGGTTAAAACCGGACCGGATTTAAATAAGAGAAACAGAGTGTTCAGTATTTCACATTACAGTCACATGAAATAATTTCTCATCAAAGACTTTCTTAGCTCATTTTATGTTTTTTTTTTAAAAAGCTTGGCCAAAATAACAAGACACACTGCTCTCAATATCTTGAATGATCCATCACAAAAACTGATCTGTTTGAAAATGTGACAACAAGTTCATCATGTTGCTGTTGGATGCACTACAGTCAACAAAACCACATTTCAAAATGTACGTACAGTAAGCAGACCCTGATAACATAAACAACAGAACCACTGTTGCACAAATTCTACTCAATGTCAAGCGCCGTGACTACATTTCTTGCAAAAACACATTGTAGTATTCCTTGAGCCATTTATTTAACTCCAGACAGCAAACTTTTGATAAATGACCAACGTCTATTTGCTAATGATGGAACTGGACCATACAAAATCTGAGTGTTGTTGTGCCTCCAACAGTCAGTCACTGTTTCAATGCACAAAGAGGAATTAGAAAAGCTTTGCAAACTGGTTTAGGGATGTTTCGGTCTCTAAGAAGCTTTTCCTTGGTCTTTCTCCTCTACTAGCCATTGACCTATTGATATGACTAAACAGAGAGCTATAGAATTCAAATGTCAAATACTGTAGAATCAATCATAATTAAACAGACACTTTTACTATGCGTGTGTTCTCTGCCTCTGCTTTCAGCCTATATGAGAAAGAGTATTAAAAAGACATTAAAAAGTTTCAAAGTCAATAGACTTCATTACATTAGAGAAAGTCTTCCTTAACAGAATAAAGCATAGCATAAACCTTAAAGGAACAGTTCACAAAAAAGGAAATACTGTTATTATTTACTCAGCCTTATGTCAACTGAGACCCAAAAAAAACTTTCTTTCTTGTTCAGAACATAAGAAATAACTTAATGAATCTTATAAATAAATTATAATGGTTATTAAAAAAAAAATTATAAATTAATTTTAATTTTTAATAAAGCACCAAAAGTGTCAGCTTGTGAAAACAAGCCTGGAAATTAATCAAGTTCTCAGTGTAAAACTAAATATATTTGTTTAGTGTAAAACGATATTACAGAAAACTATCCTGAAGACGTTCACAAAGTTTTCTTAATATTTAATCTGAACACTTTCCATATATCTGGGAAGCACTTTAACTGTTGTAGGATGATGCATGAGATCCAGCTATAATATTCTCTGTCCATGAAGGGTACATACAAAAATCCATTATTATTCTCCAGCAATCCCTTATATATGACCATTTAGCTTCTTCTACTTCAGCATGATGTTGGAGAGTTAATGCACAGACTCTCACACATGCAGAGCAGTTTTCATACAGTATGTCAACACTGCAATTTTATTCATGCAACTGCTTTAAAGTCAACGTTTACACACTTTAGGTTCCCATTGTTACACACATAATTGGTCCCAGCAGATCCCGTTCTACATTCTTGTGCACCCGCTGCTCCATGTTGCGTTCTCATTTGTTTGGTATTATTTCAGTTTTCACCATTGTTACCAAGGAGACCATCTTGACTATTGTTCTGTGTGTTTAAAATCCTCCCAAAGCCTGACTACACCTGAGAAACATACTGTTCCTTTCACGCTGCTGATTAACACTCAACAAGACATGTCAACAACAACATTAAAGAATAAAATCATTAAAGACTAGAGATCACAGAGGACAAAACTCCTACTGCAGAACACAATTCACAAGCACAGTTTATGCAGATCCATCGCCATGACACGCCAGCCAAGCCTTGCAAGCTGTTAAACAACTTGGCTTTGTTCTTCCATTTTCAGCAATGAGAGTAAAACAGCCAGAACTGGACATGGAGCCAGAAAGGGTGTTTGAATATTCATTAAACTGGTCATTAGAGCCTGGCTTGGCTTCTGACGAACCAATCAGATCTAATGAATTTGATGTGCAAAGCCTCTGTCATTAAGAAGGCCCCACACCGTGAGGGAGGGACATGAAGCAGAAGAGATCGTCTGAGGCTGAATGAGAGCAATTGAGAGTGAAAGTTGAATGAGTTAAATTGCAGGAGACTGTGTTGTCTTTTGAGTATAAATCAACATGCTCACAGCCTGAAACATGCAACAAACAAATTGCAGAATAATGAATGGGAAAATTAAATTGTGGAAAATCTGTTGTTTTACCCAGAGTGTGAATTCATTCAACAAGTGTGATTAAATAATCCATGTATTGCAGCTAATCATTGGCAAAAAGCATGTCTCTGAGAGATGGGTGAAAATTAATAATTTGTGAATCTGTCTGTGAAAACCAGACTAAAGTAAAAAAAAATCTAACTCTGAGATAATGAGCATTAAAGTTTGATTTCACCTATTAATTTTACTATGATGATTTGACATGGTCTTACTCAGTCAATATTAAAGATATCAAGGTTTTATTTTTTTAATAATGTTCTTTATGTTTAATTTATTGTTTCCAGGAATGTATATTATGTAGGATGATTTTATGTAGAAAACAGTAAATCACAAAAAAATGACTTTGTCAGGGTTTTCACATTTTTTCCTTCATGTCACATCAAACTCTGTGTAACACAAGTGGAACTTTTTTCTCTTTATTTTCCCCCAAAAAACAAGAACCAAAAGCAGTCTATAAAACATCTTGGCTAAAGTCTATCTACAGGTAAAGAGAAACAGATCACAATTAAAGCATGTAATCATTTGTTGATAATCTTCTCCTCTAGTGAGCCATGAACTCAACTACTAAAATTCTCTAGATTAATTTACTGACGTAATCCCTAAATAGCAAAGATTGCCAGTAAACAATGACATACATTTTGTCCTGTAAACAATGACATACATTTTGTCCTGTATCGCACACCAATCTATTAGATGACTTCAGAAAACTTAAGATGCAGTGTAAGAGCCATAATGTACTTCTTGAAAAGGCTCATGAAGTGTCTTCAAAGCGTTTCCTTTTAAAGTGTGTTTACCAAAAATAGAAACAACAAATAGGTATGCGCGAGTTTCAAGAAAAAAAGGTTTCATTTCTGTGTGAAGGAAATCTGAAAAGGATAAAGTAGAAATTAAATGAAAAAAGAAAAAACAGAAAGCAAGAATTTAAGGTTCTCAAGCCTTCATATCAGCTCTTACCCGCTTCTGTATGGTCCATTTTTTATCTATTTCTGGATATGTCAATCTCTACAAACAAGAAGACTGTTAAATTTGACCAGTGATGCAACACTCGGTATTGGTAGCGTATGTTGCCAAAAGGGGAGAGGGAAAAGCACAGAAAGCTATGGAGAGATCTATCTGGAGCTTTCCGTCACTAGACAGCTCATTGATTGAGTCTGTCTGTGTCTCTCTCTCGCTCACACATTCACACACTCACACAACACATGGTGTCTACCACATCAGATGAATCTATCTTCTCACTTTCACATCTCTCAGGTGCCCTTATTTGCACTTTATGAGAAGCTCAGGGAGACAACAAAGGAACGAATTCCATGCTTTGAAGTACATCTGATTCACATCGGTGCCCATAGTGGTAGGCTGATCTAGGTCTTCCAAAAAAACCCAGCAGTCAAGAAGTCATCATATCTCCCCGTCTCTCATTCTGGATGTATAAAGAGCGAGTACAGTGTGGAGCTATCCGAGCTTCAGTGGAAAGATAAAAGAGAAGGGGGACATGCCTTGCATATATTAAATGATATGATTGCATTTGACAGAACTAAATGTGAGCAGGTGTCACAGATACTTGAAGGTTCTTTGGGCGACGCCAAGGGTGTGTTCTTCAAAATGTCTCCCCCCCACACATCTTTGAGTCTCATTGGACATGGCAAGGTCTGTTGGAACACTTGACAAGTATGTCAAACTAGCGGAGTGTCAAAACTGTGGGTCATGGCTTTGGGTTATGTTGAAAGACGAGTCTTCGTGACCTTCATCAGCAATACGCGGATATTGGCCTATAGAAGATACCTCTGAATGATTCACTAGATTATTTAAAATGCTCAAACTCGTTGACCGAAGCTTACAGTATGACTGAAGCCTTATTGTGTGCATTGTGTGCTTATTGAATCCAAATGAATTAATTTTTTATTGCATTCAAACTATTCAATTCAAGAAGATTATTTAAATACTTACAAATTCAAAGAGTGGTGAAGGTTAACACTGACCATTAGAATGAGGCCTTAATCTTATTATTTATAAAGTCTTTATGTTGCCATGGTCCATGACTTTAAATCTGCCTTTCAAATAATACTATTTTTTATAACTTACAAAAAGACTTATCCTCTTTAAGGATTTATCTGATTCTCGACTTTTACGGTGTTTATGTTCTTCGATGTTAAATGTTTCATGTTTTCTAACACTGTGGCAAAAACGTAATTTAAGAAGAACAGCTTTGACCAAGTTCATCCATCTCGACATCACAAGACAGCATGTTAAAGTGTGACCACCATTTTAACAACAAGCACAAACAACCATGAAAAAAATGAAAGTCTACTTCTAGTTCTATTTCATTTCTATTTTTATTGTATATTTTGTAATATACTAAATTGAGATTTATTACTTGTGATCCTAAAACTTCAGAAAAGTGCAGCAAAAAAAGAACTACAATAAATCAACTAAATCCGTAGCTATTCTACTGCATTATTTACTTGATCTGAGAATCAGTTTTTACAGTGTAGAGCTTCAACCGTGTCTGAGTTTTAAACCCTTGAGATTTAAGATCATCACAGCAGATTTTTCACTATGCTGAAGAACATTGCCACAAATCCTTCACAATACTTTTACTGCAAAAATTCAAGCCTCAGTGGAGAGACTGTGCTCTTTAAATCCATTTTCATCTCTCTTCCAATCAACAGTCTCTTCCACTGTCTGTCCTGTCATAAATGAGCATGCCCAGGGGGATTGTGGGAATTGTATTCCAGGTGGAGGAAAAGCCCTCAAGTGGTCGGCAGCAGGTGCTCACTTATTTAGACGAATGACTGGATAATTACCAGCACCTGTGTGCTTATTGGAGAGCTGTTTCATTGCCTCCGAAACAGGAAGAGGTTTCAGCTACAGGGACAGGTAGTCTTAGGGGAGGTTCAGTGGAAACAGAGCCAAAAGAACAATTTAACACAGTAGCTTTGTAAAACTGTGATAAAAACTGAGACAAAGTACACAAGCACTCCATAACAGTATATACAGGATAATATCACAGAAAATTGCATCAGGGCAGGACGGCTCAGATGCAATCTATCCGATCACATTAAAATAAACATTGAAAGCATTATGTATCTTATCTATATCTTATGCGCCTGCCTCAGGGAAATACAAAGGGAAATACAGGGTGGCGAGAGCAATATACAACACTTAGTGCAAAACATTTTATTAGCACGGCATCTTTATTGAGCACTTAAGTCTGCCCCAATAAGACAATTCAATAAAGTGCCTAACCTAAGAGCATACATTAACAATAATCCTCCACAATGTACACGGTTGTGTATCAAGACAACTGTCTTTACTAATGAAGCGTCCTAAAAAAAAAACAGCACTTACTGTACTACTTGTGAAAAGTCTTCTAATTGTGTCCAATTTGACTTATTTGAGATGCAATGACAAAGCCCCAGCGAACTCCCAACATAGAAATCTTTACATTATTGAACAGAAGTAATCCTGTTCTTCACTTCAAGCCCTCAATACCAGAGATACACTGATAAACTTTCTGAAGAGCTGAGAAAGATATGATCTCATGATAACTCGATCAATAATTTAAGATACTAGGGACTGAAGCTATATTGAGCTAAAAGAAAAAAATGGAGGAAGACACAATGGAAGTTACTAGCGTTCTGAAGAATGACCAAATATAAACAACCCAATCTGGCCATATATTATGTTTATATTTAAAATACGAAAAAAGATTTCCACATTCAAGAAATATTAAATTATTCTGTTATCAAAGTTGACTTCATTAATCACAATGCTTTGAATCTTGAATTGTTTACAAAAGAAACCATCTCCTGTTTAAAGTAGGGCACTGACACAATTTAACAAAACACGGTCAAAAACAGTGAGACACACTTTAGAGTCAGCCGGTAAACTGACAGGTTTTGTTGGCCTTCTTCAATTCATGTTCTTGATCCCAATGGACAAATCAAAACACAGACACGACCATCAGCTATATGCTAGAATCTCATTTCACAACGTGTCTTACTTTTGTTCCAACATGGAATCGGAAAGAGTCAAGTATTGATCAGACAGATTCAGATTTCCCCTGACAACTAAAACGGCTGATTGATTTCTCTGGCGTGTTCCGGAACGCACCACATACACCGATAGACTTGAGGTGGTCACTGCTCATACATACTGTTGCACAAGTGACTGCCGCACAGCGATGACAGATTGACCAAAGCCGTGGTGCCAATCGAAGGACAACGCTTCAAGGGTGGTCAATCATGGTGATTAGTCTCCCGTGGTGGAAAGTTGAGCTAGTCTTTTTGTTAAAGCCCTAAGAGTCCATCAGCTCGGCGAGACTAAGCACTGTGTCTGCGATGGAAACGCATTAATAGAGCTGGTGGTTGCAAAAGTCTGTGCCAAAAATTAATGGCTGCCCTTTTGAAATGCAACAGTGACATTTGTCTAAACAACATGGTAGTCTGTATTTGTGAGGCTTTCTCTCCCTCTATAGAGCAAAGACTCAAGAGTAACTACATCTCAGAGAATTTGAGTGATTATTGTTTAAAAACAATCGTGGAAACTACTTTGAAGTTGCAGCTTTCTAAGCTATAAACAAGAATTCTGAAAAACTTGACGCTCCTAGCACATTTTCTATGTAGTTATCCAAGTTAGGTAATGTCATGACTTTTGATGTGTTACCCCTCAAAACAGCAACGCAGTGATCATCAACTTATATCAACTTTACATATTTAAAATGTAAAGGTCAATTACATTATAATCCATTTTGACCAACAAACATTTCCAAATCTTGTATGATGGAAAGTATGATAAATGAGATCATTTAGCTATCTGGCTTGTGGTAGTGCGACACATTTGCTTCACTTCAGTTTTGGTTCCTGTGTAAAGTAGATCAATATGTTTAAAACCCCACACAAAGCAGATGGTTTAGATTATTTTGCTGGCACAAATCTCAAATAAATTATATCCGAACGACAAAAAGTTTGGTTTGGTTAAAAGCAACGCCCTTTAGAAATTTATCATTGCCAAAATAACCACTGGACTTGCACTGGACTTCACCATTCCACTTAACATAGACCTAAATCACCTCTTCAAAAGCACTAGATGAAAGCTGAACTTTCATGACCGTAATGAGCAGACCTCACCTGAACTGAACGCACTGTCAAGGCCACTTATCCTCTTTGTATACTGTAGGTCTAACGAGTCAAGAACAAGTCACATTTCACTCCAAAACAAAATAATAATACATGAAAAGAAGGAAATCACATTTTTATATGAAAAAACTGTTAAAAGATAAAAAATGAATATCATGGGGTGAATTATGAGAATTATGGGTGAATTATTTTGCATTACAGCAACGAGAACCAAGGCTTTCATTTTACTGAAAAATCTTAGCGTTAAAATTAGTAAACCTTTTCTTTCATTTTTTGTATGTGGGGTAAAATGTGACATAGACACCTCTTCGTGAGATTCACCCAGTAATGCCTTTGTTGCTTTTCTTGTCTGGCCTTTAACAGAACAAATTAGCAAGGGAGATGCTGTACAGTACAATTATAAACAAACATTACAATGTCAAACATCAGAGTCATTATTTGCGCATTAGATTCTCCTCTCCTCCCCGCAGAGCGCACATTACCTGCCTTGTTATTCGACCCAAGACACAAACGCTGAATAAATATCTGATCAGAATCGCTCCTCGGCTCAGCAAGCGAGAGCTCCCCGGTGTGATTTAGGATGGCCTGCTGGCTGACGGGTCGCAGGTAACACTGCGAATAAGGCAGATGGCCAAAATACTCAGCATTTTGAAGGCGGCATGCGTTTCATTTTGGTACAATTATCTCAGCTTCTGTTGCTTCATCGATGCATGTAACATATTCCACAGTTAAAGCCAGGCATACGGGCCATGCCATCTGTGATCAAAAACGGAAGCCTGGATATTTGCTAGATTGTTTAGAAACAAATTCCTTCGAACCCTTCTCACTGAGGATTTCATCTTCCCTGGCATTTAACAAGGTTAAAAATTTCAGCTGCTTAAATGTCAAGATTGAATTTTGTGTAAAAATATACAAATGCTCTGCAAGAGATTGATATTGCAAAAACCAGTGGACCAGGTGATCATGTAGTTTTGCTGGCAGATTTTATATCAAATCTTTTACAATTATGCTAAATATTCAGATATTCAGAGTTTTCATGATTACATCTGCCGCGAAATCCTAATTTAAATAATTAATCCACATGATTCTTTACCCCCCAAAAGCACAGCGAGCTGTACTAAATAGCTGTGAAAGGGTCTTTTTATTTTTTTTTATTATAGCCATTTTTGCACCTTGTCTATTAGCCAGGTGACATACTGTGAGATGAGAGGCAATTAACAGTTTCTATAGCAGCTTCACACAATGATGTACATTATAAATATATTCTCTGTCAGCTATTAGTTAACATCAGTATCAGATTACGAAAATTTACCAGCTTTAGATTTCAAAATGGACCCATTTAGTGCAAACTGAAAGTGTATGTTCAGAATGAAATATATGACAACAGTAAACAGTACTACACTGTGCTATTCACATATATTGTCCAAGGTCATAAAATAATTATAAAAGTAGTCCATATGAAGCATGCAGCACATTGTAAGCTGTTGTATCAATAGCTGTCTTGTTTGACAGCTATTGATAGATATTCTAACTCCTTGTGCTGCATGTTTTCACTTAAGAAACAAAGTCAAAATCAGGGCACAAGTAAATTATTATTCATGTATTCTTTTAGGCACATCTCATTTCCCTTTCACACAAAAATATTTCTAATTGTATGACCATATATTTCTTTCAAATATCTACAGTATGCCAACACTAGAGATCTATTGTTTAACAAACATTCAGCTGTGCAGTAATATTACAGTAAGAAAAGCAAGAAAGTTGCACAGTTGATGTTATTCTTTTTACATGCAGTAACCAGCAATACAACATGTCACAGCAGGAGTTTACCGTCTTTAATGCATAGCACAGTCTCACAGCAATGTCAGGATTACACGCTTGTGTAAGGCCACACACAACATGAGTATTCTACACACACCTGATCCAGTGTGCCTGACCTCTCTGCCACTACATCACTGCACTCCATTTCAATGAGTATCTGAATGTACTAAATGTTCCCAATTGACCAACTGGTCTGAGTTCTTTTGAATTTGACCATTTCAGTCAAGAATAATTTGGTCTACTGAACACGGTTTTAATCGCTGAGCCCTTTCTTGTGTCTAAAAACACACTTATATATAGGCCTACCTAATGAGCTCTTGAAAACATTCACATACAGGCCTCTGATTTGTTTAATTCAGGTAATGATGGTTAATGAAAGTAGCTGGAAACGAACAAAAAAACAAATTTTAAATGTTTGCTTAATGAGTCATTTCATCAAGGGGGTTTGTTGTGATTTATGACACAGCCTGTGGGTCTGTCCTCGGTGAGATTTCAGATATTTATTCTACACCACATCATGGACAACTATCATCTTCCATATGTCTGTTTATAAATGTATAAACTGAATCTATATAAAATATATAAACTTCTCTATATCAGATTCTGAATATAAATAAATATATAAGAATACATTTAATATTATTATTATTAGTTGAGCAGTATTTGCACTATAATGCGTGTACTGTGACATTGACTCGTCTCAAGTCCCATCATGTGTAACTACCAAAGCACAAAGCAATCGTCATTTTGTTACAATAATGCGACTTATTTCACCTTATAAAGTAAAAAGTAAGATATGACAGAAACAATATTTTCCAAGACTTAGAATAGACACTGAATAATACTGAATACTGGGTACTGAATAATACCCAGTATCGTTTCAAAAGGTGTTAATTCTAAAGCCTTTACTTCTCCTCTCATTATCAGAGACACCACAAAGTGTCTTACAGGCGTCTTAGAAAACAACATAAAAACCTCGGAGGCTCCTTTAATGAACTGCATCACAGTCAACCTCCACAATTAAATTAGCGTTAACTCAAGGGCCAGTCCGTATGAATGCGACTTCAAAGGTTCATCAAATCTAGCTTTTATGAAATCATGAATAATATTCAAACTCCAGATGTCTATGAACAGGGAAAAAAGGAAAGCGACTCCCTTTTTACTATAATTCAAAGTGAAAGGCAGATTGGCAGGTTAGGAATTACATAACACACCCTGCAGGTGTCAGAGATTCACACAAACCTACTCTGCATGCAATGTAGATATTTGTCAAAAATCTCCACCCTTCCTCTAAAAGTCCACTTTGCCTTTATTTATCAAGCCGTTCAGGTGACTAATTTATGTGAATATGTCATTTTAGGAATAAAGTTGATCACGGAAAACGTCACAAAATCTACTCGAGTTTCACACAACTGCACATTGCCTGTTTTGACATAATACGCATGACTTACGCAAATAGCGTTCAATTCATACGTCAACAGCGGTACTGGAATATCAAAATAGACGCTTTTCATTTTCTCTCCAAAGGAGTTTTAGCTTCCCTTTCAACAACTTCTGTTCACATTTCTACAGAGAAATTAGTTTTGTAGTTTTTATAAAAAGGGCAACCGTCAAAAAACTCTCTTTCTATACTTAAAGTAGAATTTCGTTACGCTATTATATCTATGAAGAAAGCAGGGAGGCAGGTGCCTAAGCTTCGTGACGCACGGAGTCTACACGCTACCCCAAACAGTGCAGAGTGTGTCTAAATTTACATCGATACTTGTGGAAACAAACAACACTGGAAGCAACTATTTAAACATGTAGTTTGCCGTTCAAACACTGTATTTTATTATCGTATACAACTCAAGCTGAGCTCCGGTACGCTTACCTATGACACTGAAATGACGCGCTGATTACCTCCCGCAGCGTTTCTCATTAAGACTTCCTTCATGCGTCCTTGCGTTTCTGTGTTTGGGGCGTGGTTTTGTAAGGACGTAGAGTGTCTGATTGGCGAGTTTTACTAGAGGAAATTTGCATACGACAGTCTCTTTAATATACACCTATAAAGGCTGACACAATTGATGCGGTTTCATTGTGCTTGCATGATAACAATAAATGTGTATAAATTGTAATTTCATGACATGCAGTATGTATATAGTGCACTTTTCTACTGTAGTAAGATACTGTGACAGAATTGTAAGAAGAAACTGTGTAACTTATTTGCCAAGCATTTGCTGCCCCTGTCAGTTCCAGAGCACTTGCATTGACAATCCTAACAGTCCCCCTTATCCTTCTTTAATTGAAAAGGTCACAGTATTTCTGTCAATGGCTAACACAACTCTATTTTTTGTACTCACAGTGGAATTGAAAGAACAGTGCAGTTCAATTTTAATTACACTTCAGGTTCCACCGTGTCACATCAATAAGACGTACCATTTAAAACTACAAGAAAAAAATTTAATTGCTTAGTTTTACAGATTTAGGACACAGTGAAGCCTAAATATATATAGCCCTAATCAGTCAAGTTTAAGATGATGAATTGCACTGCATGTGTTTTGTATCTTGTCAACAGTGTCTAAAGTCATATATGTTCACATATTAACACATGTCCTCAAATGTCATGACACGTAAAGATGATTTAACATGAACACTGATTAACTCATCACAATAAACATATGCTTTACTTGTGGATACAATTAAAGGGGACTAAATTCACAGCCTTCATGAACCTCTATAAACCCTAATTCTTTCTTCCTTTTAACACAAATTGAAAGATTTGTTACAAGGCATAATTTCTTTTAATCCATTCAAAATGATCACCATGTTGTGCTTGCTGTTCACTTTGACAGCATTGTTAAAGATGTAAAATATACCCAATAATTATAGCAACATAAAAAATTATGAATATGCCTCATATAAAACACAGGTGTGTATTTTTTACATTTATTTCACATGCGCTGTATGGGGATTTTTTGCCATTTATTTTCAGGAAAAATAATAGTACTTGAACCAAAGCTCATTCCTTCACTGATCACTAATATTGATATTGATACAGTAATGCTTTTAATACAATAGGCTGCTAGGAAATATTTAATACCTTCAGATCTAATCAGCATGTACAGGTTACATGATAAGCTGTAATGAAAAATATTTGACTAAATATGGGGCACCTTGCCAGAATATGAAATTGATCTGACATATTAGTTGAGGATAAGAAAACTCATGTTGGTTCTTGTCAGTGTTATCTAGCATTACCTATAAGCCATGGGAAATAAATATCAAAATGAGATCTTTTTAATATATGACTTTCATCTAGGCAGTAATTCTATTAAATGGAGAGCAAATGGAGACTAAGACAAAGACTGTATATAAACTATCACTTTTAAAAAGAGCTTTTATTGTTTTACTGATTAGGTAAAGCAATGCTGTCATAGCTTAAGAGTGACCAATGGCCTTTAGATAATGATTATCTGTTTAGTTTACCTCAAGGGTTACTCAAGAAGCAGTGGCTAGTCAGTGATGATTGATATATCTGGTAAATCAAGATAGATTACTCAGACTGTGTGTGGCAGTCAAGTGGAAATTGACACTGGTGGTTTATTGTGATCAATGTAAGTTTTTTCGCTTTTGGTCTCTGAGCGTCAGTGGCTTCAATACAGTATTCATGTCTAACCTCTTTCCAGCATATTGTACATCAACAAGATGGTAAAACATTAAAGAGACTATCTAAAGGACAGAAACCAATTCAACATGACTTTGGGCAGAGCAGTATAATCACTGTGAGGGAATCGCCCCAATATCAAAATCATTATAAGAACAAATTGAGTTCATATATCATGGTTGTATTTACTCAACTTAAAAAACAATAATTGCATTACAGATTTACTGTAATGCAGTAATGAGAATCTAATCACCTTTGATAATAATGTGAATTAAATCAAAACTTAAAGGTAAAACATCTGGATGCATTACAGCAATGATAATTCTTTTTCAAGGAATAAAAGAAAAAAAAAGCATATTTAAATAATGAACCTGCATATATTATCCAGGTGTAACAAGTAATTGCAGTAAATGTCTAGTGAAGAGAAAACAACTCAAGCTAAGCTAAAAGTGACACAGATCATTTCATTAATAGTCTTATGGATTAATTTGGCAGCTACGCTTTGTAATGTGGGGCTGTAATTTTACAATACAGCCTAATTAGATCATTGACATCTTAATCACTTTCATTTGTTCCTCCTGCTTTGCCCAGAATCATTAGCTTAAGGTCTTCATTTAGTGTGATGCTAGAACAAACTGGGGCTTTCACACTTTTTAAAGGTCGTAAATTTCATTGTAACAGTTGTTTAATTTTAATAAATGCTGATTTATTGGAGGTGGCTGGCTAAAAAATTCTCACTTGAAATGCAGATCAAGTCTGTCATGAATTAAAGGGAAAATGTTAATTTAATGTATTGTAGTGCTTGCTGTTGATGTCCAAGGTGAAATTATATTTTAATCAAATAATATTTTTGCCATTACAAATTCCTAAAGCCATTCAGCTCAGTTGAGGATGATTCTTTTTTTAAACCAAAATGCACAAAATTTACACAACTTTTAAATAGGAAATAAACCAACACAACCTCATGGGAATTCGTGTTTCAAGAGGTGGCTAATTTGTAGAAATTTTTATGATTTAATTTGTATGTTTTAGTATGATCTAATAATCGAATGGCCACCCTGTAAAAAGAACAAACTTTATTTGCATTATCAGAGTTGTTCAGACTTCTTAAGTCTCACAAAATAAAGGTTTACAATACACATCATATTAATAAGGGGTATTATCTAAGATTGAGCTTTGTTACTTTAACATTCAAATGGTAACCACTTCTTATTTCCTGACAGAATGAGCAGGTTAAGGCCTGCTCTTTTCCTTAATTCCAGCACTGCAAGCCACATATTTCTACTTAATTTTAATGAAAAGACCCATCCTGCCTTTGTTCGTTGTATTGCATGTATTTCCTCATTCATAGCATTTGTCACAGTATATCGGGTCACCTTTCCACTCGTGCTGTGTGTGCTTGACCTTTCCAGTCAGTAATTACTATCCACCTCTTTTCACATTGTATTGACCACCTTCACAAGGTGACGTTCAAATAGTGAAAGGTTTTAAGCACTAAATTTGCAGGAATTAAATTCTGTCCGATGTCTGAAGAATAAAAAATGAAATCATCTGCTTGCAATAAATTATAATAGTGTGAGCAGTATATTAAATTATATAACATTACATATATTTTAGTGTTTTTTACCCTTAGTGACCTGAAGATATTAAACAGAAATAAATCTCAGATTAATTCACTAAATCCTGAGTGTGTTGTTTTTAACCTTACTTCCAAGATTATATGTCAACTAAAGTTTCTGTTTTAGTAAAATAATATACTTTCCAAAGCCCTTTAGGGAATAAGCCCCCGAAAACAGGGATATTATATTGTTGACTATAAGGATTGGGCTGTCTGCCCAAAAAGATATAGATATTTATACATCCAATAGCAAATCCTGCTTCAATTACATCTTGTTCTTGCAGGACATCTTTTGGAAAATGATGTCTTGGGATTTATATCACAATGGAGAGTCAAGGGAATAAACTAGAACATACACATTAAACCAAGTAAATCTGTGACAGGTCAATCCCAGAGGTCTGTACTTTCCACTCCTACATAACCTCTTACGGACATAACAGCCAAAGAATGAGTTGCACTCCAAGGGAGAAACAGATTGGTTGAATGAATCAGAGCAGAGAAGAGGGGGTGGCCATTAGGACATCAATTTCATGAATGAGATACAAACAATATCTCCAACAGGCTTCTTCTTGCGGCATACACCTAAAAAGAAGAGAAGTGGAACATAATTACATTTTGTGAAGTAAACGTAGGTTTCTTTTTTAACTGCAGTTTTTCCCATTCAATTGGGAAAAAGCTTTTTCTTGTTTAATGTCTTGAGAACGAGTTATTCAAGGTGAGAAGAGATTGCATTTGAAAAGCAGGATTCCTGGCATTTCTCTTTTATTATACAGAAGTATATTCAGTCAGAAGCATTTCAAACTAATATATCCCACTTTTTGCTCTTCCATTGAACGATCTGTGTTTTGTGCTTAAACATAATATTCACATAATATAGTTAAATAAAATGGTTTCTCAAAGAAGTGTGTGTAAATTTACAATCATAAAACAAAACAATTTAATCAAATTAATGCTTTAAGTACATTTAATTAGTTTTACAGTTTTTCTATTGTTTTCTTTTTTATAAACTAGCAGTTTTTATCTTTTTTTGTGTGTGTCTTACAACCTGATCTATATCTGCTAGTCCATTTCATTGCTCATGGGCTCTATGCCTCTTGCACATTCAGGAGATATTAAATAATTCTGTGCTTAAATAACTAATGAGATTACTTCGCTATCTAAGGGAGTTCAATAGTATTCGGCTCTCACGAGACATTTATTTTACATAACTTGCTGGCCACACATTTTATAGATTTTTTTTAAGTTAGTGTAAGACCAGCTTGATAAGATTAATATAAGAATTTAATGACCATCCACAAAACGTGCAACTGATGTACAGTAAAGCATTATTCTCAGATTCTAATGGTTAGAAACGGGGTTTTAAAAAGGGCAACACTTCCACTTATAATGAAGTCTCTTTGGATGAATAAATATATAAAACTACTACGAAACAAGCAGCATACAAAACTTTTGTTCTAACTTGTCATTTTTACTTTATTATGTTTGGAGATTTCAAGCCATAAATAAATCTGCAGGTAGTCTAGATGTTTCCTAAGGATTATAAGGCACGAATGTACCATTTTTGCTTTTGTCCTTGACTAATCCTCTCTTCAGACAAACAGTAAGTTAAAAAACATTCTTCATTTCAGTCTTTTTGAACGTTTTAAGCTCTACAAATATTATAAGTGGACCTCACTGAAAAAATAATACGCCCCCTTTAAGAGTTCTCAAAGGCTTTTGGATTCTTGCCAACACGAACAAACGAAAATGTTCATAAAATGCAGATAACATTCACCCGTCCTCCACAGTTATCTACTAAAGTTTTTATTATACAAAGAAGAGTGTGTGTTTTCATACAGAGACTAATAATGTCTGTTCTCCAGTTATAAAGCTGACAGTATATCAGTTTTTATTCTGCAAGGTAAGAATGGCCCTTGGGCAATCCTCCTGCATAACCTACTCTATTCATCATTAATCAGAAACTTACGAGGACCGAATTACATAATCAAGGGGAAAAAAGGCTAAAACCTTTGGCTTGGAGAAGCATCTATGCTCTCACATAACAGCCTCAAAGATCCTCCGGCATCTTGACTTGAAATGAACATTCCCCTGCTAACATCACATGTGTGTTCGTATTCTCTTTTCACTCGACAGTCTCATCTGCAGTGAGCCAAATGTTTTACAGAGCGGGGTAGCAGAGGGAAAAGGGTCTTTCCTTCCCGGTGAGAGCGGATGAAACAGATACTGGCCAGGAGGTGATCTTCTGTTAGCTATTCTTCTGCCAGCTCGGGCCGATTCTCCCGGCTTGGACAGCTGGCCCGCTACCTCCCTCAGATGCCGTTTTCCATCTACTCCATATTCAACGAGAGCACATGAAAAGATGGGCCAGATTCTGTTTGTCTGTTTTTCCTCTCTCTCTGTTGCTTCTAAACTCAGTGGTGGTTTACTAATCGCTTTGGCACCAGGAGCTGCAGGTTGTGTCTCGACGTCTCTGGTTCAGATCAGGTCGGAGCCGATCTGCTTCACTCTGTGTATGTTTAATTCCTGATCCCCGTTCATACAGTCATCTGTATCAAAAATCCCCATTTAGCGTGTGATCTCCTCTGACAAGGTAAACGGGCAAATCGATGCTTATTACAAGAGCTGCCAAAGGAGAAATGAAATGAGCTTAGACTTGTGATTGCTGGATCTCGGAATGTTTCCTCTCATCATTGCGGGCGCCAGCGCCATATTACACCATGCTTACATTATCCTCTGAGAGGAGGCTATTTGCCGTCACTTTCTGCTCAAATGAGGACGCAAATTGGGCTAAATGATGTTACGATAAAGAAAAAATATGCAGTGCATACCATGTAAATTATGTGCCATAAAGAGATGCAGTAATAGCATTATTTAATAGTGTTATGCTTTATGTTTTGCTCTAAAATGTTTCTTTTTTTAATTTACATTTTATTTTAATTTTGTTCAATTAAACTGAAACTTAAACTTAAGTTAATAATTATCTGTCATAAATCTTATGTAGTCAGTTTACTTACAAACAACAAAATGTGTGTAATCTGCATTAATGGGCATAGATGGCAGTCATTTAAAAAGACTCCAAACAGAAGATGATTTATTTACACTTCTTTTTTATTAATGTTTGTACCAATCACAGCGGGTTTCACTCATGTACTGTACGTTGAGCTTTGATGATGATTAATTAATGAAGCTGATGGAGAAGTACTTGAGTCTTGGTGATGGGACTGTGAGGGTACGTGAGGCAAAAGAGATCTGCTGTAACACTGATAAAAAGAGTGCAGAGATTTCATTTCAAAAATATGAAAATGACAAAAAACGACCGTTATTACACTGTGGACTGTGCTTCTGTAATGAGTGAAATCTCCAGTTATTGTACAACTGCATTTATATTCTCACCTCATGAAAATGCAAATCAGAGCATTTAGGCGAGCTGTTATGTTCCTATGACATCTTTGTTGTGACTCTGGCACCTACTGTGAAACGCTTTGCCAACCACCTGGGCATTGAATTTAACCCAGAAGCCCGACGGTTGGACCCAGTGTTGAAATCTCTGACCTCTGGAGTTTGTGCTCAGATTGACAGACCTGTGATTGACTTGAAGGTTTGTCGCGTTTCATGAGCTAAAGATGGTCTGTATATAAGGGCACGTCAACTATCAGTCAATCTGCATTATCTTTTAACATTTTTGGGCACAGGCTGTGACTTGTGTAACATGTATCTTAAATGTCACGTAAATGGAAAAAATGTGTTTTATTTGTTTTATGGCACATTTCATGAATACAGAATAAAATAGAAATGGAATGGGAGGATATCTTGTATTACATGGTGCAAAAAAAGTAATGATTTAATTTTACAATTATGATTTTGTCACATTGTTTTAATTGCTGAATACCATCAAGATCAAGGTGGGACAAGGCAAAATTACTATATTTGGGAAAACAATTTCTATTATATCTAATGGCTAATCTGTTTACTGTGATAATAAAATGTGACTGTTAATAAAGGAAATTCAGTTATATTTTATGTGTTTTTACATTTTGCTGGAGATTTGACAACGCTGACAGAATTCAGCAGAGAAAATGTCAGTTATTACATCCAAGAAGCACTCTGTCAATTCACAATGCATTTGACATATATTTACATGTAACCATAAAAGGTATTTTTGAGGCGTGCAAGAATTAGTCAGCTTCTGAAATGTCAACCTTTTCAAGCACATGGACTAAACGAAGTCAACACTGACAAGAGATTTTCTGTCAGATGTATTCCTTCATCACTTTACAGATAAACGGTTTTGCCGATTAGCCTTTAAAAGAAAGCGGCACGCACGTCCTTCACCGGATCAAATGTGGTCTGAAGAATGTGTCCGATGCAACATGCAAGAATATGATGGGCATAGAGGAGGTGATGCCAATCACATGAGACATGAATATAAATAGGGTGGAGAGCTAGCTCCTAGCACTGACAGCTTATGGTGATTAGATTTTTTTCTCTCTCACTGACAGGCCATTACAAATGCATCTTTTTTCATTCCAGACACGCCACATGACCTATGAATGCCAGACTGCTAATGTAAGAAATACTGTCTCCACAACACAGACATAATTGAATATCTTACCATGACATATTGGTTTTAGACACATCTGGGCCTGTTCATATACATTAGCTTCTTACGTGATGTGCAAGGATGATACAGATTAATTATGCCAATTGTATGAAGGTGAGTGTGTGGCATATTTGGAGAATGAGGAGTTACTCTCAGGAGATTATCTGAACAACAGCTCTAAATGTACTGTATACAGCGGGGACTGCAACTGGAGACCACACTGGAAAAATCCATCCTCCAAAACTGCTTGTGGGGTTGTGGGAACAATGGAAATCTGGAATGTAAAATGTAATTGACAGCAGGAATTACATTTTTGGATTAAACTTTAAATATGAGTTATAATGTAAAATAAAGATGAAATATTTGCACAGTTCTGCACAGTTTAAGGAAATTTGTGACCCTGACCATTAAAGCATGAAAGATGCTCTTTGGACATAAAGAGATAAACACACAAAAAAGTGTGCATCGATACATTCCTATCCCTTCATTACTGCCACAGTGAGAGTGAGAGTGAGAGTGAGAGAGAGAGTGAGAGAGAGAGAGAGAGAGAGAGAGAGAAATCTCATCCCCAGCTTTCCCAATTCAATCACTGTGGATAGAGGATTCATTAATAGAGTTAACCGGCTAATTACCAAATGATGAATAGAGTCAGAGCTCCCCTGAGACGCCCAGCTGGTGAAGCTCCGAGGGGCCATCGAGTCAGGAAGAGAAATGTGTTCAGCGTAGAAATAAATTCCCAGTGACAGCCAACTCAGTGACACTTCAAAAGTATGGGCAGCGCCACAACCTGTTAGAGATTCAAGACAAGAACCAGGATCAAACTGAGATTTAAAACAATAATACTGCTTTAAAAGCAGTGAGAAAGCACACCAGAACACTTTTTATTTAAGTATAGGATTAATTTCAATCCTAACAATAATAATGCAATAATTGAATTTAACTGGGTTAAAAATACACAAAAATCAGTTGTTGCTTTGGATAAAAGTGTCTGCTAAATGCCAGCACGTACAACTGAAATAAATGTCCTTGAACTGGTGAACTTATAATTATTTTAATAATTGGAGCACAGAAGTACAGTTTCACAAGTAATGTCAATTTGACTTCATTTGACCCACCTAAAGAAATACCTCAAGTAACCTGCAATTTCTTTTATCAAACAAAGATGGTTATATAAAGACAAACAAATTGCAGTATATATATATATATATATATATATATATGTGTGTGTGTGTGTGTGTGTGTGTGTGTGTGTGTAGCTTCTATAACACCTTGTAAATGAATTAGTGCTTTATATTTTTTTCACTATATATATATATCAGGCTACACATTCACTTGAAAGGACAGCAGCAGAAAAATTCAAGGTTACATCTTGTAAAAGAAGATTTATGTTTTTCCCTTTATTTACTTTCTTGTTTAACTGTCTCACAAACAGTTTTCCCCTCTTTTTCCTGTCTTTCATGCCACATTTTTCAATGTGATGTTGACAAAATCAAGGAGGACTGCTTATCGGAAGGCATTAAATAAATAAACTTCACTCAATAGGAATAATACAATATCTGTACATCAAAAACACAGAAATCTTATATTTTATCTGTGGATTAGCACCAAGAAAACAAACAGAATCAGATTCGGAAAACAAAACAATCCCAGTTTATTTATATCTATATTTAGGGTACTGAACTCAGCACCTCACTGTCACTTGCCAGATTTTTGGAGAAGTCACAGACTTGAAATTCTTAACTTCTCCCGGGGAATTGCTTTCATATTCAAGCTGCAGCACAGATCAAGAGAATCGGGGTTCATGCCACACTGCAAGATCAGCTGTAAAAAAAACATTTCATTAAGCACAGCCCCGCCTGTTGTCCCCCTGTCAGTTTCCTTCTATACACAACATGACCTTAAAAAATTACAGTCGTTCAATAACGTTCAGTTGTCTAATCTAAAAACACACCTACTGTCTGAATGCTACACTTGTGCTGTGGCAACACAAACATTTTGTTCAAACCTTTTACATAACACACACGCCATACATATTTTTAGGACTCTTAAAATTCTCCCCTGGCAGAATGGCAGAGGTTGAGGTATAAGCCGTGTGAAATCTAATTAAAAATGCAAGCCTGCACACATTACAGAGCATGAAATAAAAGCTTCACAAAGCATTTATTAATAAATGAGCTTAATGGTGGAGAGCATGATGATGCCCTCCAGGGTCTCCCTTCAAACTTAATGGGGCTTTAAGTGGCACCACTCAAAATACTCCATAGGGACACAATTGTTTGCACAACCCACGGCTGACCTGGAACCAGCATTGTTGCCATTATGTGATAGGCTTAGAACAGTCCTGCTTGTTTAAATTCAGGAGAATTTGTAAGATATGCTTTGGGTGTACCATAAGCGCCTCTACAGGTTACACTCAAACCTGAGGTTTCCACAGCGTGATTCTAATAGACCACGTCAAGGTCAGTGTGGAACCACGTAATCATCACATGTGATACTGGTGATCTTTCTTGGCCTCTAAACCTTAAATAGAACACACAGCCAATTATATTATTTGTGGTCTCTGACATCCTTTAAGGTCAATGCAAAGAACGTGATAAAAAGCTACAAGAAGCGTATTTTACTATAGATCATTTAAGTTAGATGATTGAAAAAACAACTTTTCAGTAAACATGTTCACTTCAGTTCACTGCTCAGTTATAAAGTAGAGAATCATGCAACACTGTTGCACAGCAGAGCTGAATGACGTATCGAAATCATCACAATTGATGGCAAATGTGCAAATAACAACATGTATATCACAAAGATTTGCATCAATTGAAAGATTTAAATGATTTTTTTTTTTACATTTTTCACATTAACACGTCACTATCATTGGTATCTCAACTGTGTTAACATACATTATTAGATAATCATGTTCGTACAGTTGTTAAACAATAAATAAATACATGAATCAAACAATACAGAATTTTTTTTTTTAATTCACAAATCAACAAAATAAAAATAAATATATATCTAAATGTAAAAAGGGGCCATAGATAAATACATATAAGACATAAGCGTTAAATCTTTTAAAAAAGGTATGTAAAGTGAAACCTTTCACCTGTTTTCTCCTCCATCTCTCATAGCTCTTCCCACCTCCCCGTATGAATTAAAAACAGCTTATTTCCAGCTTTTTTGACAGGTTTATAATTCTCTCGAGTCTGTTGTTGTGAATCCTCCCAGTGCCCGCTGGTACAGAGGGTTCTGAATGTTAGGCCCATGGTATGAACGTCTTGAATTTTTACAGTGCCACTGGCTGGATTGTTAAGAGTAATTGCTTTCCACTGGAAGCTCCTGACGCTCATTTGCTGCCCGTGGCAGATCTGGAGCCCAGATTGGAGCCCACCCCTGGCATATACCGACCTGCATTCTCTTCTAATGCCCAGTAAAACAGAGGAATGCTCTGTACTGCTACATCAGTAAACACCTCAGTGTGCAAGCTTCACGTAATGAGTATTTCAACATGTTTCTGTCCCCATTCATGCCTTGAATGACGCATATAAACAACATATATATAAATGAACAGGGCTGTATATCAAATTTTTGTTTGGTGGGACACATTTCCTATAGTACCAGCTGGTCTGTACTTACTGCAGTACTCGAAATGATCCAATTCTTTGTATTGGAATGAATGAGTTTTTTTAGTCAGCATGATAGTTTTCTCATTTTACTGTTCTATATCTAATTGCACTAAGTGTATATTTAAAATAATTTTTACTTCAGTAAATCATTACAGCGACTATGCCAAGTACACACACACCATTCTTGCAGTTTAGAGAAAGGCCATAAATAAAGCAAAGCATTAAAATATCCTCTGGGAAATGAGAGTATAAAATAACTTTAATTTTATCCGCCAGCTAGTTAAACTGAGCATGTTCTTTTGTTACAGTATTTATATCATTATTACGTGCTGACATTTATATCAAGGGCATCCAAGTTTTTGCCGGCTCATTATGCATTCAATATACGTACAACAGGAACAACACAAAACCACACAAAATTTTCTGAGAAACACGGGTCTTTTTTTGGAAGCAATGATCCTGTTTATTTGCTCTGTCAAATTTCAAACCCACATGGCTCAGTCCTCATTTCATTTATTACAGCAATCACACTTCTTAGTATTCCAGCAGTCGCTGAAATGCAGCAGAGGCTCAGATCTCTTTATTTTCTGCTTTCCTCCAGAGATCATCTCTGAACTTGTACCTCTCCACAATCCATTTGGGTCTTCCCATCTTCCCTACTCCACCAGCAGATGTTCATTTATACAGATGACCCATTCTTTCTGCTGTTTAATTACTCTTTGTCCTCTTGTTAATACACCCGCCCGTGTGCTCTCGCCACAGACGTCCCGCTAGACGACCAGAACTGCGGTGCGTTTCCTTCGATTGTGACGGCCGCATCGGAGTATCACAGTTTTCACTGACACGTGGGACAAAAAATCTAAATCATAAGAGTTTTATAATAGGAACTATAAGCAGACAGAAAGCTTTTGTTGGGACTGCACTTTGGTTTTTTCTATTGCTTTCTAATAAGATGTCATTGTGAGCGAAGAATAATGGATGATGTGTGCTTCCTGTCTTGTCTTAAAGGTGCACTCTGTAATTCTTTACAAAATAAAAAAGGTTTTAAATTAATAGTATTTTTAAGTAATATAATTAAAATGCACTTAGTTTATATCAGGTGCTCAGGGCTCGGTTGCATTACCCTTGCATGGCTAAATTTTGCATGCATTTATGCATTTTGTAGGTGCTTTTATCCAAAACGACTTAAAGTTCATTACAAGTTGCACATTTTATCAGCATGTGTGTTCCTTGGGGTTCAAACTCACAACCGTTGCACTGCTAACACAATGCTCAACCAACTGAGCTACAGGAATGTTAGTTTTATTAGAAAGTGTGTTTTGGAAAACCTACAAAACTACTTGCCAGACACCCTATACTGCACTTCATAATCTTGGCTTGTGAAATTATAATAAATTAACACCACTTAATATGAGTGCCTTGTGTATTTTTTTTAATTCAGTAAAGCTATAAAGCATAAATTCAGTTTAGCTATAAAACATCGCCCTTAAAACAGCGATCTGACAAACCAAACCACTTGCTCTTAGTCATTCGCTGTTGACAAATGAGAAAATTGCATAAGAATCACTTTAAAAAAAAGCACTGAATTACTTACACTCATCTCTGTGCATTTAACTTGATTAGGAAGCAAGAATTACACCATTGAAAAAATGAAACCCTTTGCCTTTAAGCTTGTTAATCCACCCCACTTATTTATTCTGCTTGTGTCTCAGTCGGCTTTAAAAATGCAGTGAGAATACTTTGATATTCATCATGGCAACAGTAATATGTTTCCACATTATTAATTCTCAATAAGGGTGACCCTGAAACGGGCGAGTTACTGAGATCACAGCCTTCCTCTCTCTGTAGTGTGCCCTTGAGATAGCCACATAACCTCGTGTTGCTTGAAGGGAACGGCCCGTGTAATTAGTTTACTGCAATTTGCTTTGAATAAAAACGCTCTGCTAATGTTCTGAAAATTTGACTTGTGTGTTCCCGTGGTATCGTTTTGTCAAGCGGCAGTATGTTATGTTGTTTCTTTGGGGTTTTTTTTCTTTCTGAAAAGACATGCGGGTGTATCCAGTGTGTAATGAAGGAACTGATCTCACTGCGAGCGGTGTCTCGTGCGCTGACGGGAGTGCCTTTGTAATTATTGCTACCAATTTCTGCCAGCTGCACTGGTGTAGAGACAAGCTTTTAAAGGCATACAGATCTGTACATTAAGATTGATGGTACAGTGCAGACTGATGGTACATTAATGAGCTGCCATTTGTAACTGTTGCATTTCGATGTTTTTCTCGTTTCATTTTGATTTTTTTTATTACATACAATTTATGGTGGTGAAAAAGTCAATATGGCAGCTGTGAAATAACTTCATTAATTGTGAAGTATGGACATGTGATGAAATAAAGTCAAGCTCTATGTACAGTAGTTCTCAGGTACAGTACAGCAAGACCTTAATGACCAAGACCAGCATCAATTATTTGAAACTAGTTTTTTGTTTTGACCACCCAGAGTGACCCAATCTGTAGCTCACAACGATATAAATAAATAAAGTTCAAGGCTTATTAATGTTTAATAAGTCAGCCACAAAGTTTACTGTTTTATTCAGTTGTATTTTTTCAGAATATATCTGGACAACAAAAAATGAGAAATTATTAAGCTTTCAGTTTGGCTGCAGAAAGGATCAGAAAGGATTTATTGTGCAAACGTAATGCTGAATGACACCTGGAATACGAAAACAACGAGAACCTGACATGCTACTTACATCCACAGGTCAATTCAATAATGAAAGGGATACCGACACCACTAATTTCAAAACACCAAACCAACCTCATATTGTATTATTATTACTTCATTTCAGACCAAAACAACTCACATACAAAGTAGTCCCTTTTATGATGTCCAAATAAATAGTGCTCATGTGACCTTTCCCTGCATTAGCCGCGCAGCGTTTAAACAACCCGTTCACCGCCCGGGTCCCTTCTGCTGTTCCGCATCAGAATTGCTGATATCACGTGCATATTTACTTCAGCAACAGAATGAAGGGAGGAGAGATGATGTGATAATGGCGAGGATGGAGAGAAAGAGAGGCAGAGAAGTGAATAATGCACGCATTCTAATGAAGTGCACGGTAAAACTGTGCACATCCAGATAGGTTGACATTTCCTTGACCTTCAGCCCTGGAAACAGCAGCAGACTGAAATGAAGAGAAAGAAGAGTGTGCTAATGAGGATGACACAGAGAAAAATGGCTCCCTTGGGCCATGTGCCAACCACCACCTTGATAACCGTCATGTGGATTCTGATGCAGGACACTGATACCTGGCAACCCAGAGATATGATCAATATTTCAAATTTGATCAATAATTCAAGATTTTAAAGTGAAGTGATTTGTCAAAATAGATTAGGATTTTTAGTCTAGGTTTCTTCTTAGTTTGACAAAAGTAAGAGTTGAGAAGGTCAGCTTTGGTCCCTGCTGTAACTAATCATTATGCTGACAAACTAAAGCTATTCAGAAAAAAATAAGACAATATTACTTTGCAAGCAACATATACATTTCAAATATTTGATTATTATATGTAATCTATTATACATTATTATATAGATTTTTAATTATTATACATTTAGATTAAATCAACTATATTGCAAGCATTTCATTATTATGTATTAAAGTAAAGGCTGCAGATTCTGAAATTGACCAACTGCCAATAAAATACTTTTGCTTGACTCGCTCTAAAGAAGAGGTTGTACTTTTAAAATCTGCATTTACAGAAAAAGTTTAAGCAAAAGTTTCAGACAAATTGGGAAACTAAGTATCTTGTGTATTAACCACCATCCTCCATTAACCACATTAACATAAAGCAGACAGCATTAAAATGAACCTGTTATGATAGAATGGTGGTGCACAGCCCCCTGCATCACTACCTTTAGGTCTGAACTAACCAGTATTTAGGAAACCTTGCAATGAATAATAATAATAATACAGAAGACCACTGCACATATATGAAACAATGTTTAATGCTTAACCTGTAAGTGCCAGGTAATAAAGTACTAAAAAGTTTTTCTGTTGTGGTAAGTGTATTAATAGCTGAAGAGAAAACAAAATATGTGGGAAATTAATTCCCCTAAAAACAACTCTGTCCTTCAGGTCTTCAGTTGCCAGCTTTCATTAGTTCTATCATCAGTTATTCAATATGAAAATATATAATATCAGAATCTAAAGCTGAAACCATCATTGCTTTCATTCTGATGGGCTGCTGTTAGTTAAATGAAATGTGTTCTGTGTTACATTAATCTAAACTCAAAGCAGGGACATTTTTAAACAATTACAGGTAAAAAGAACACAGTAACAAGATGTACTGTACAACATCTTACAGAAAGATCCTCATGTTCACATTCTGGAGTCGGCAGAAAAAAATGTAACGGTACATACCGGCCCTGCCGAATACCACTGCCGTTGTTTTGTCCTTGTATCCAATCCATCTTAATTATGTGAAAGAGATACAGACGGACACAGACAGAGAGAGAGAGAGAGAGCAGGTCCATTCTAGTTCAGCAAAAACCACGTGCTACACCTCAAATTTCCCATTTAGATCCAAACAGCATGTCTGACTCCAAGGATCAACAAATAAAGCCCATGTGGGAAATCTTAACCCATCACGCGGAGAAGTCCTGTCAGGCATATATGAAACCACAGAGCCAGACATACAGAAAATAATTTCATTGCCTAAACATAACCAACCCGGCACAAAGAAGTATATTGGTTAGGCATCAATGGCACACATAACAGATGGCATTTTATATTGTTTGTCACGAAGGCACCATACTGGCTGCTTTTGACTTTAATACACGCCTCTCACCTACATACTATACTTAAAAACATTAACCCTGCTTGACTTTGACTTTCGTTTTATTGTAGTGTTTGTCGTGATTTACTACAGATGCTCATTTTATTACTAGGCCTTTATATAAAAGTTTCAACAATGCGGTTTCCTTCAAGGTCTATGTGGGATTTCACTTGAGCTTGTATCGTTTTCATTTCCTGTTTACCAATATGACAAAACTTCTGTCTCTATTCTGTGTAAATATAGTGACTTGCAAGACTTTTCAATGCAAGAAACAAACTAAATCAGTTTTTTTAAACACAAACTCTGTTTATAAACAGGATGCAATCAAACCATCAAAATTAATGACACATCACTTTCAAACACACTGCTGATGCAGACGGGCCTCGTCCCAACACGCTGACACCTAAATACCCCCTTCTCTTTTCTCTTCTTTTCTTGACACTGTGAGTGGAACAGATCTGTGGTTGCCCGGGTAACCAAGTGTCTCAAATACAGCGCTTCATGACCGGTCCCAGGAGCAGAGACGGGTCAGACCCAGTCCCATCTTCTCCATGGTTACGTACCCAAGGTCCCTATTTAATGAGAGACAGCCTCTGTGGAGAGAGAACTCTTGTGTCACAAATAGTCCTATCTGAAGAGCACCATGTGAGGAAATAGGGAAAAAAAGTCACATATCCAACTTATGAGAATCACTCTACACGAGTTCTCTCTCTCTCTTTATTTTTCACCCTCTCTCGCCCTCACACACTGTGTGTAATGTAGAATAGAGACACACACATACAGCAAGCACATGGATAAAGAAAACTGGGTATTATTTTAACCTCATCAGCAGAAAACATTTGGCTACACTTGCTTTTACTTTTTCCTTTTGGCTATTTTTAGAGGCAGTGATAAAGAACAACTGTGGTAACAACAATAGGAATAAAGTAACTATAGTTGAACACTGCGAGAGGAAATAGAAATATTGCCTATGCCAAAGCTGTAGAACTAAGACATTTGGCCTTTTTCAAGAATGAAAGAAATCTTGCATCATTCCTGAAATCAGCAGGGCTCTCTCGTTTGACATGAAATCTTTATTTGTATCGGTGTTTTTTTGAGCTGCTCTAAGCTGATCGCAACGATTTATAGGTTTATGGGAAAATGCAGCGCTTTTGCTCAGTCTAGGACGTGACCTAAATGCATTTTACATTAATAAAAGCTATATGTATATCCAGACAGCAGGTTCCAATTCTGATACTTATAGTAAACAAATTCTGTTCTTATTAAATACAGAATAACTGATGACATATTACCAACATAATGACTAAACTGTGACAAAATTAAAAAATATATATTTTCAAACTGTTTTAGTATTTACTAGGTTGCTTAATGACATGCTGGTCTATCTTGGTTCCCAATTGGTTGCTTATATCACTCACAAAAAAAACGATGCATAACATTGTTAAAAGACCTGTTTATTGCACACCTGTTTATACCTTCTCATGATTAGATTGAATACATTTTGAAGTGTGTTACTGTATGTGGAAACCGGTCTATAAAGCCTATAAACTGCTAGTGTTGTATTTCACATACAGTAACTGTGTGACAAGTTCTTATGGGGGCAACGGACAATCAGGACTTTGAAATTAATTTCGAAAATGTACCATCTTGGCTAACCACGTTCTTTACCACTGGAGTGTAATTTTAATTAATAAATGGGAGAGCTTTTATTTTTAACGCACAGTGGAAGAGCAATACTTGTATGAAAAAACTGTATATTTTATGATAAATGTCAAATTCTGCCAGTGTCACACAGAATGTTCATGCCAGTCTCCCTGCAAATGACTCACAATTGTATCCAGCGGGGAGCTTAACGTTGTCATTCTGTCTTTTTGTCCGTTTACAGGAAATAAAACCACTCTTGACTCTGACAGAACATCTCTCTTACAAAGACATTCACACATAATTGTTTAAATGAAACGCATACAGTGTACATTGTCACAAAGATGTTTAGTCTGCTATGGTGAAGATGCTTTGGGAAGTTAGATGGATCATTTTGGAATTTAAAAAATCTCTGTCACCTATTCAGAATGATGGGTTATTCAATTTAATTTCAAAGCAAATTTGTATGAAACGCATTAGATGTGACACTGTGGTATTAGAATATGGCAGAATAAAATGACTCATTAGATGAAGCATGACATCATCAAACTAGTGAAGCTGTCCGAGTTGTCTCAAGCACATCAACAAAACACCACAATCATACACAAGCAGTCTTTATACTACTTGATCCTGAAATTGCATCATGACAACAAGCATGTCCATGTAACTAAAATATCATGTTGTCATTGAAGAATCAAGACACACGACTATAACAAACATCGACAACCATTCTGACAATTCCAGAACATTATGAAATTCTCGTACCAATGAATGAGAGTAGCTCCCAGCCTTTCAAATGCTTTCGAAACAACACCGGACCTCTCCTAATGCAATTTAACTTCCCCTCTTTCTGTCCACTTTGTCTAAAATGGCATTTATTCATAACATTAGAGTGCATTATTATGACTGCTCAACAACCTATTAAATTGAGTCATTTTGGCCATTTCATCTAGCACCGCCGTGCACAGGGAAGATAACTTTGCAATGGTGTTTTTATGACAGGCCAACACTCCTCTCCAATCAGGATAAGGTTAAAGGGCTAAATATCTGGCAGACGCTGAACTGGAATGAAGAAGTGTCCTTTGAAGGCCAGGCCAATGAATTCTCAGCAGAGCTACGGTATAATGCTCCAATTCATTTCAGCGATCGAGAGAGGACACGGCGAAAAAAACAACAATGGGATTTAAATAAATAACTGTGCGTAATGGTATTTATCCGCTTAATTCTGTCAGTCATTATATCCTGTATTTATTTGAACCTGCACAAGATGTCAAGCTTTCTTCAGTTTGAATAACGTTCATATGTAGTGATTGTAAATGAATGTAATGTGTGAAAGTACACATGACCAGATTGACATATTTTAATTTTCTATGGCTCATTTACAGCCTTTGTTCTCTGTTGTTCTATTCAGTCAGGTTATGACAATTAAAGGCAATCCTACATGGTGGATTAAATTCAGATGACTGCTTTGACCAGAGGATTCCTCTAATCCACCATTAAGAGCCATGAAAGAAAAGCCAGGGACTTAACAATAGATTTTCCTGCCTCAAGATGTTCAGTATCTTTATAGGAAAATATCCTACATTATATAAAACATTGAAGCATATGCTGGAAAGACGGGAAAGATGATTATAGTCTTGCCATGTTCAGCTAAGCATATCATTCAAATAGAGCTGTTTAGGTCTATGGGTTTTTATCTTCATACTTTAGTGGGAATTAAAAAACAACAAGGACAAAGTTAAAAAACGTTGATAAATTCAGATGAACATCTTGCATAACAAGGCATCACCCACACACGTACGCACGACTACTCTCACACTCCATTCGCATTTTATCTTAAATGACAAGACATTTAAAACCTCAAAGAGCAAGCATCATATGGTAAATGAACATAACATAAGGACTTTGAAGTCAACTGCCAATGAGTTGTTGTACTGTTTGAAGGTATTCTGTACACAAGGGAGGAAGGAAAGGTACAGAGAATCAGGATAAGAATAAAGGATTGGAATGAAGTGTTTGGCCCTCATAAGTCACCTGGGGGTCAGAGGTATCAGCTGGAGCTCATCTCTTCACTGGACCTGAAGATCTATAAAACTCGGCATACTCTGTTCTTTCTCCATCTGCTTAGAAAAGAAAAAAAATCCTACAATGTCCAAAGTATTCCTAACACGGCAGAAGCAAACAAATTACAAAACATAAACCTAAATGAAATGATGTCTGTTGAAATCAAAATTTTCTTTTTAAGTATTTACTTTTAACATATGTGACCCTGTCTGTGAAAAGCAGGCTAAAGTCTAATTTTGAGATAATGGGCATTAAAGTTGGATTTCACCTATTATTTCACTATATAACTTCAGTTTCTGACATGGCCTTACTCGGTCCATATTAAAGATATCAAGGTTATATTTTTAAGGATTTTTTTAAATTATGTAAGATGATTTTATGTAGAAAACATTCAGAAAAAATTACTTAAGCTTATTCATTTATTGATTATTTCTTTTTAATTAAAATGCATGTAAAGCTGCGATGAAAACTGTAAAAAGTGGCATATGAATAAAATATAACCGAATTGAAATTGATTGACTGGTTCAAATCCTGCAATACTGGGAGGTTAAACACAAACCAAACTATCATTATGAGTTCCTAAATCTCAAATCTCCTTCTCCATCACACATTGCAAATAATAAATGCAACTGGACTAAAACAGCTTTTTAACGCCCGCACATTACGCAAGACCGATCAATTCATGACACTGTGAGTCTCACCACTCTGCAAAGGAGACAAATTAATATCAAACTGTTAAACTGTCGGCGCCATCGATTTTGGGTAAAAGCTAAGAGGCATTTTCAAAGGGTAATATACAGTACAAGTCATTATGGTGATAAAGAATTTATTTAGGTTATTTAGGTGATGTCTAATAATTACAGCTGTCATCAAATGTAGCCATGTTAGCAGCTCATATGAATACGGACATGTGAATAAAAAAATGTATATTTTTATTGACTGACAGCTTACATTTACAATGGCCTGCAGACCACATACAAAATAAGTAAAAGGATTTCTGTAAAATAATATGAGTTGGGAAGCAGGAAAGTCTCTTGTGGTTTGTGCAGTTACTCATAGTCATAGTCGTGTTTTTCCTCTAGAAAGACTCTGTTGACAGCTTTGTTCTTCACACACTATCAGCAATACCAAGAATGGATATATGGTCACTCACTGACCCCTATAAATAAAAAAGCTAAGCCTACACTGATGAAATCAAATGCTTTGATGACAGCACAGCAGGATTTGTAATGACCCTATTATCATACCATGAATTTATATTCATGTGATAATTACCTTCACCCAAGTTATTATTTAAAAAAGAAATATTATTTTGACATATATCATTATTATAATAAGAAGAAATTAAACCTGCTTCACCTGATGAAAACATGTCAACTCTCGCTCTCTCTCTAATATCAGCATACAATTCTGAAATCCACTAGAGTTACCGCTTGTCAATGAACAAAGACCTCTCAGGAATAAAAGGAGAGCTGGCTTGTGTACTTCATTTCATTCGCTGCCACTCACAGTCATTAGCACGGCTTCTCAACTCTTAGTGAGCGTAATTAATGAGGCCGAAGCCGGCATGTGAATGGCGACGCTCTCAGCTTGACGCGAACGCCTTCCCCTACAGCATCAGTGATGCCATGTCTGTCTCTATTTACACGGCCAAAATGCTAAATTCTAATTAGCTGACAGAGATAATTAGTATATTAAATCATACGCTTTTTTCGTTCTCTGACTCCTTCGACCGCGAAGTATGCTCACGCGGTAAACATAAGTCTCTTAATCATGACAGACGTGAAAGGCAATACATAAATAAATAAATAAATCAAAGGCTATTGACTTTTAAAGCTTTGAAAGTCAGCGTGATGGTCGCCCCCTTCACTTCTGTAAGCAGCTGGAAAGCCGATGTCAGCGTAGTGTGAACCACAGGAGGACATCGCTTTAACCCAACACCTGTAGTTTGAATATGCATGCAATTTCAGTCTTTATTTATGCATTTGCTGAAATTGCAACCTCAGTGTGTTTACAAATATGCCTGATTATTTTTCAGGCTCGGTGGGATACGGATCCACTCTAAACTCCACAGAGTTTGTCACTAAAGGCGTTTATTATAAATTAATCATAAAAAAGGACCTACAAGTTGTAGATCTCAGAGTTATGTAAAGTAATCCATTATGGATACTGATTATTCATAAACTTGTGCATTCTGCAAACTACGCATGCACTTAATACAGTATTTAAATACAGTAAAAATGTATAACAACATATGTTTTAAATATACAGCCACATAAATGTCTTTCCAAATTATTCCCATTAAACCTGATCAGAGCAAAGTTTTAGAGCAAACAGACTAAACTAAACTAAGGTCACAATGCACTCTGTCAATCTGGGGAAGAAAAAGTGATGTTACAGTGACACGCCTAAAGGGGAACCATGCGGTTCTGTCCCAGAACACCCTGCACCCATGATAAAAGCATGGTAAAATATCCCCCTTAATGATCTTGTGTCACCAAAGAAACTATTCGCTGATGTTCTACTGTGCCAGTGGGTTTTATGACAAAGAAGTCAGAAAAGAAAATTGACAGCATACTGAGACTTTCATATCTAATTAACCTCCTCAACATGACCGCAGTCCTCCATGTCCCAATGCTTCTTTTCATCTCAATACTTGATCAGAGATCAAAGCAAATGTGACATTGGCATCTCAAATGATGTTGGATGTGCAGAGACATGACACATGAAACATGAGATTTCAACTGATTTTTTTTAGAAATTGACCAACTGTCATACATTACAGCCTACAAAACAGCAAATGACAAGTTTCATGTGTTAAACAAGTAATTTTACACACACAAAGACTTTGCTCATCCATGTGTGTGTAAATGAGCATAACACTGCTGTAGTTGTTTAAGGGTTTCTCTGATGAATCTTAAAAAGACGTCAATAAAGGCTGTGACCCTGAAACTGTGATAACTACATGCAGAATATGTAAAATAACAGCACTCCAATCAAACACACTTGAGCCAGCTAATCAAGGTCTTTGGACTCTGTAGAAAACATATAAATGTGTTAATGCATGGCAGGAACTAAACTCTGAAGAATGGTAACACTCTAAAAATACAATTGAGCACCACTGGCATATTATATTATGCTATATTATATATCTATATTATATATCTATATATATATATATATATATATATATATATATATATATATATATATATATATATATATATATATATATATATATATATATATATATATATATATATATATATATATATATATATATATATATATATATATATATATATATATATATATATATATATATCTATATTATATATCTATATATATATAGTAGAAACATTAATATGTAAGAGTATCTCATATGTACATATTTCTTATTAGATACTGCATCAATATAGATTGATTTAAAAGGACTTGAGAAATGTCTATATATATATAGACATTTCTTTGAAGGCCATTATGCATGCATCTATCTATCCATCCATCCATCCATCTATATATCTATATATTTAGTTATATAGTTGCAAGCAAAGCTAAATATGGTACTTGTTGCAAAGTCTGATTCCATTTACTCACACACACACACATGCTGGAAACCTTATTTAGCTTTACTGAAGTAATAAAAAAAATGAGTAAACAAATCTCAGAAAAACAACTGATGGAACAATGCAGAAACGAATGTAAGAAAACATGGGGATTTGGTCAAAGTGCTGACTAACATACTGAATGAAGCATTTTCCAGAGAAAGCCCCAAGCGCAGGATGTAGCGTCCCAGACCTTGGTTTTAGAATAGTTTGACAAGGCAAGGTTTTTACAGTCGTTTTCCTCCGTACTCCTGAAGAGCCAAAGTGATTTATTTCACATTTAAAACAGCTTCCAGCAGCAATGAAATGAATATCCCGAGGTCTCAGCTACTTAACCCTGTGTTTTTACCACTCAATTAAGGTGAGCTACTCTTCGGCTCTTCAGTGTTTGTAAAGCATATTATAACATCATTTTAAAAAGACCAAACAAGCTATTAATTTTCAATTTAAGGGAAAAAAACTAGGACAAAATTCCCATCAACAGGAAGCGCTGTTAGATAATGAACAATTGTGTGGCTGTATGGGCACTGAAGTGTCTCTCTGGCCTTCATGTTTATTTACAATCACAGTGTTGATTAAAGATATGATCTATAGACTGAATTACTAAATCTCTTTAATACACTACATATGGTCGAAATCCAGATTACGTCCAGATTTGTTTATTACCTCTGAACCCCAAAATTAATGTAAAGTAAACTAGCAAAACAAGGCTTGAGCCTAAAAAGACTTACTGTATGTGAAAGTCATGTTTTCAAATAGTGTTCTCCAGTGCAAACATATATTTATACAATAATAAAATATGGATTTGTGTACATGGACGTGACAGTTCATTAGATGTGTATATTTTGAATAAAAATGTGTATCTACTGTGCATTAACTCAAACACGTTGCCTGAGGGAAGAGGATTAGCATGTTGCTTCCTTTAAAGCAGAGAGAACTACACTTTCAGCATGTAAATTACCAGATTTATTGATTTCAACCTCAGACTTTACTTCACTGTAAAGTATGTGACTCCAGGAAAAACAAATTTGCGCTGCAGGGATTACACAAAATTCAACCAATTATTGACTTGCATTTGTACTTGAATAAAACACAGGTACACCTGTCATGCATGTAATTTAAATCGACTCTAAATCAAAATACAAGCCATGATGTTTACACTCAAACCCCGGTCAAGGAGGTACTAGCCAATTTTCAAAACATAAATATGTGGCAATGTATGAGCACCATGAATATTGTACAGCCCGTGTTCATGGGTGATTCATAACCCTCTCCAGTTTCCATTTCATACACCTGTGCACTAATGCAATCACTGTTCAATAACACCATCATGTGCATCCATCATGAACTCATGGAGAACTGCTTTATCATACTCAACATACCGTATATGATAATTGGCACATCACATCTCGCGCAAAACACTGCGTGGTACCAAGCTGTTGTCAAACAAATTGATCTTTTCAAAGCAGTTTTATTTCAATCCACCCATAATTAAAACCACCTAAACGCATTCAAATTTCACCCTTAAAATATCACATTACAGACTAATAAATGACGGTACAAAACTACTGGCACAGACTCGAGGTATTTATTCTCACTTTCAGATAAATGTCATATTTTACCCCCCACCTAAGCGTAAAGGATAAGACACTGTTCATTCAGCTGTCTGCTGCCCGGACACCTGTGGGAAAAGCAATCTGGCATCCCTCCATCACTACCCCTCCACCCCCTGTCCCAGGTGTAAAATAGTGTTGACCAATAGTTGAACTCGGCCCACGGCGCACAGTCAGAGGTGATGTGACAGAGGGAAAAAAGCTGTTTATTTGGCTTGTGCTCAGTTTTTGGAGTGACAGGTAAAACCTGGCTGTACTTTCCTGCTGCTGACAGATGTAGTCATTAGTTCAAACACACTAGCGCACTAACCAGGAGTGTGGTAACATCTCTACAGGGGCTGAAAGGTTGAGAAACTCGATGCTCAACTCTCTCACACTTTCCAATGACCAATGATGATGACCATTTATCCATCCTTTCTTTTTGATCTAACAAACAAACAAACAAGACAACAACCAGGAAGCAAAGGTTAGAAAAGACAGCCCAAATAAAAGATTAATTTAGCATCAATGCCCAAAAGCACAACATATTTGCCAATACACACACTTAAATACGCCCTAAAATATTCCAAAATGTCATTGTTGTATAAAGTAAACTTGCGTGCAAGCCGTAGTAAAATCTGATTTCTGAGCAATTCATACTTTTGAGTCAACTGAATGAATCATCTAAAACGCTTCAATTACATTTAAAAATCCTTCCCCATTAATCAGAAACCAGTGAAGAGCTCAATTAAACATCACAAGAAATATATTGGTCAAAAAAAGTTCCTATCCCCATGGCACAGTTTACCAAACTAATACAATCTAACATGTGTTTATTATAGCCATACTTGTTTCCAAATGGTCTGTACATATTTATAAACCAACTTGTGGAGATGAAATGTCCATGACATGGTTTAAACTGTCTTAAAGTAAAAAATAAAGATTCAGTGATTTGCATAGATGGTTCACATCAGTGACACATAACACCACTGGCTGTTAAAAGCATTAAGCTGAAGTGCTTACGGTTCGAAGCACAGAGCACACACATCCCACTGACGGCTCTTCAAGGCATGTTTGTACACAGAATGACCGATCCCTTAAAGACCAGTGATGAATCATTAAGAGAACACAGTCTCCAGGCTAACGAACACTGATAAACAGGACAAATGTGAATCATATAAACACTCAGATGTCAGTCAACAAAATGGGCTGTTTAAGACATATTCCACAATAAAATGTTTGTCATTTAATTATATTCACTTCAACTTTCATTGACAATGTGAAATCTTTTCCAGAAGTCTACTTTGCAGGAATGGTATCGAATAATAAATGTCGAATAATAATAACTACCAAACAACTGCATAAAATGTCCATTCAGCTGTCTTAAAAGCAGTTTCATGAGAAGACACAGGAACAGAGTGGTCTAATTTAACATGAATTCAAGGATTTTTCATTTTTATCACGATGTTCAAAGCCACTTTTCCTTATGAGAGTAGTAGAAAATGTCATTGAATCGGTTAAAAAACAGAGGAAGTTAAATCAGAGCTGTTCTCTGATGATGTCACTGAAATGCCCCAATTTACAGTTTTTCTTCCTTAGAAAACTTTGCAAGTTCTTTAAACCAGTGTCGTTTCCACAGTGTCTGTGCAGTTTTGCATGGTCTGCATGCGGCTGAAGTCTATGTGGAAGTCATTACCAACAAACGAGCAGCGTTTGCATATCAAGAATGGCTTAAGGTGTTTGTTTTTATGCAGTCCTCTGTCATTTCCAGTAATTGAAGACAAGAGTCCCATTTCCTTCTCATTTACAACATAATTTGATGAAGGCAAATGTTATCATTACAGGGGTAGCATTGAAGCATTGTGCTTTGCGCAATTTTCCCGTACGGCCCACCGCTCGTTGCGACCTCGAGACCCTGCACAATAAAAGAAATGTCAGCGCAAGAAAAGTGAAAGAATTAATCTGCCACTAAGCCTCTAATTACCTTGCAATTCAAGTCAATATGGAATTAGTATGCAAATCCCCACACAGGGTGAGACGCCCCTTACGCTGGCCTGATCAAAAGCTGGTTGTGCCATAAAGGTAATTTATAGTGAAATGCATATGCAAGGGGTAATCAAGGGCTACTACACCGGCATAAAGCATAAAGATGTCGAGGTCTAATTCAACAAAGCAATTGCTACAAGCTTTCTTAATTAACAATCACAAACGAGATGCAGAACAGAGAGACAAATTGATTGTTAAAGAGGTATTAGAACGGTCCTTGTGAATGGGCGGTGGATGTTTTTCATATCTGAATTCGTTCAAAATATGACCCAGGGCGATTGTTCAATCTAGCCTGTATGTTTGTTTCCGCCTTTCTGGTGATTGAAACATTCAGGATTACTCTACACAAGAAACCCTGTTCATTTCTCGCCTTGCGCTTTTGATTGGGATATAACGACTCATAAGACTCTATGTGATAAGAGATAACAATGTGTCTACCTTAACTTGTAAAAGAGTGAATGAACTCTTGTAAAGTGTTGTGTTTCCAGCACTTCTTTATTGGCTTTGTTTTCCGGGCTTAAAAAAAAGCACAATATCTTTTTAACACCTACAATATGCCACATCAACACAATCTGTGATAACACCCTTTACTTAACCTGAACTGAACATGGAATAATTTGATTGCTTTGCATCTGTTGAAAACTTAATGGAAGTGCAAGAACGGCCAAACAAATAAACTTATACATTTATCTTTTTTCTTAAGACCACTGAAATCTAATAATTCTGAGACATGCCAGAGTTAATCTTTAACTGGATTTTTAGTCCAGAAACATGAAAACATTCAGATTTTCAGATTCAGAATTACATAATTCCCTATAACACTTCATTTTATAAATCTTGAAATGAAAAATGTATTTGCATACATGTATGTAGAAATGGTTAAATAATTAAAACATTATTTAAACCCTGTAATCTATGATGATGCAAAAAGATATTGGCCATACTTCATACTGACTAACTCTGTAATGTTTCATAGGCTACAGAACATAGACAGTGAGTTAAAAAAGAACCATCTGGGTTTGTTGACCTACATACTGTAGGTAGCCATATGTCAGGCTTAGAGAGCAAATTATACTATATGTGTGCAAACATAACACTACATCCATTCCATTCATCTCAACTTAACAAATACATCCTTTTAATCTTCTACTGGAGTATGTTAATACTTAATGAGAGACTAAAGTTCAATATGCCTATACGTAGAATCATAGAAAATTGGAAATTCAGGCCCAGCTAAAAACAAACAGAAGTAGCAGCAGATTATTAGCACAAGTCATTAGTGATCCATTGTAATGTGGACTGACGAGGGATTGCTGTTGTTTGTGTAGAAATGATGACAATTAGAGAACATTGTTATTACAAGTGATGTTGGATGCAGAGTAGATTATTAGCTTATGAACACAGCAATAAATGTACACCTAAATTGTACACCAGATTGTTAATTATACAGTTAAAGATTTATGCTGTATTTAAATTTTCTCAAAGTTTTCATATTTACTACTCACATAAATGTTGTAGTGGGGAATCGCTCTCCTGAAATCATGCGTCATCAGTTCAGTTTACTTCAATAACAGATGGTGAGCAAGTATGTTTGGCTTGATTTATGTTTGATTAATGCTGTGATTACAATATACCACTGTCTTAACAGAATTAAGTGGTAAACAGGAACGGACTGGCCATTAGTGAGCATAAATACACAAATATTTAAAGGGGGAAATCTGTCACTTAAAACATCTACCAATAAAGAAGTTAAAGTAATAATTCACCCCAAAATTTAAATTCTTAAATTATTCACCCTCACGTCATTCCAAACCTGTATGACTTTCTTTTTTTAGCAGAATACAAAAGAACATACTTTAAAGAATGTTGCTAACCAAACAACACTGACACCCTTTGACTTCTAATGTATGAACACATTTCTCTGCTTTTGTGTTTCACAGAAAAAAGTCAAAGGTTTTTGGTTTTGAACAACACTAGGGTGAATAAATTATGGCAGATTAATTTATCCCTTTAAAGATCAGTAATTCATAGACTGAATGTAGCCCTTTAGTTTATTAAGAAAGTAAATCAGTCTCTGGGATTTTTTGCAAGACTATACGAGTTTACGTTTGTGTGCAACACATCACATGACCTGCAGTATGTATCTATAATATTTCATTGCATCCATTAAAAAATAAATATATATACAGTTTTTCCCCTAGGTTTACAGCTTTGGGGGGGGGTTGGTTGGGGAAAATGACACAAAAATGAGCGAGTGTTGCCATCCTCAGTTGTTCCCTATGAGCGTTTAAAAAACGCGACATATTTCCCGCCGTGCGCTCTCTGTCCGCTAGTGGTCATCTGTAAGTGACGCAAGTGTTTGTGTGTGTGTGCGCGTGCGCACTCATTGGGATAATTGTAAACGCGCAAACACAGACATGCCATCGTGGAAATAAGATAAATAACATAATACTCAAGGGCTATTTAGTTTGTTTAATAAAATAACAAATTGTAATCTGGCGCTATAAAGAAAATCAAATCAAATTTACTTGACCTTCAAGGGGGGCGGGGTGAGCCGTTAGGGGGGCGGGGCGCCCCCTTATATAATGGTAGGGGAAACACTGACATATACTGTATATAGAAACATTATATTCAAAGAAACAGGTGTGGTTTGGTACAGAAAAAGTATCAATCACATATATAAAAAAACATTTTCCTTATTTGCTCTTTCAACAAGCTGTCTTTAAACAAACCAATCTGCTGTTTCCATGGTCAGAGAAGACCTGTAGCGTCAACAGCTGTCAATCAAACTCTATCAAGATAATAATCAGCCAGCGGGCCTTAGTTCTGTGTGTATTCACATGTTCACATGCACATCTGGAACAGAAACAAAAAGATCAAACGAGGCAGAACACAACCAATCAAGAAGACTTCTCCATATGTATGAAAAATGTTAGACTTCAAACAGAATTATAACAGTGTCATTTATGTAAACTACAAAATTAATGGCACCAAGATGTAGGATTGCTGGTGATGGTCAGACCATCTTATCTGTTGTAAATAAACCACTAACACATTCTGGCTTTGTTACAAACCAAATTAAGTTGTCCTGCTATCTGTCAAATCCATACGTGTAAATCTGGTCCATAACACAAAGCTACGGTATGCCAATCCATCTGATTGTCCAATTGTCCTCCACATCTAATCCATGTCTGGCCCCTCACAGAGCTGGAAGGAATCGAACAGTCATAGCAGCAAAAGAGCCAAAACAAATGAAGATTAAAATAAAATAAAGATTGGTGGTCTTGAAATAAAGATTAAACCAATACAGTTAAGCATAACAAAAAAACTAATTCAGACACTATTTCAGGCGCCGAGAAAGAAGTCTGCAAGTTCAAGAACTCGTCAACAGCAGTTGTTTACAAAAGCACCCACACATAAGACAGTACACATGCTTTCAGAGCTCTTTCTGCGACTCTAATTGCTCATAATTCACTTGAGTGCTTTAAATGAAGGAATCAAACCATTTGAGCCGACTGGAGTCAATTCGGTTCTTCCCCACCCGCCGAGAGAACTTTCCCCGGGTGCCTTGGTAATTCTACCCATGTGCGTCTCTTGTGGCTGAGGTTTGATACACAAAGCATGACGAAATTCGCTGGGTGATTGAAAGAGCACCTTCCGTTCTGCAGACGGGCTTCGGCGGCTTCCAGGATTTAATCAATCGAAGCGTTAAGTGCAATTCGGGTCACACAGCATGTAGCACATCCAGGCCCTCTTCGCTTTCACCTCACACAACAGCTGCTACGCGTGTTCTGGATTTTATTTTCTGCACGCAGAAGATGGAGGAGGCCTGGGGTACATGCCCTTTCTAACATTTAGTGATCTGAGGGCACAGGAACACGGTGACGGGGTTTAACAGCAGTAGTCTATTCAAAGGGCACATTTTAGTGCATTTGCTATATACAGTACAATGATGTGGTTTCGTTTCTCTACAGTTTTACTATATGAACGGCCAGTGCGTATCGCACCAGAGTTTAATAATGAGGGATTGCTCACAGACTTTAATTCATTTTCATGTACCAACACAGCTGGCAAATGAGGCTTGACTTGTTGTTTAAAGTAAAGCGGCCTACTGGTCATTTATTTAGACAAAGACAATCAACCATAAAACTGGTATCATATATTGTATTATCAATGAAGGATATTGATTACGCCATGCTGCAAGTCATCCGTCTTGATCAACATTTAATAATTCCACAGACAAAATGAGCGCCTGCTAAATAAAGAGAGAAGACACGTGACAGATTTCACAGAAAAGAAAGTTTTATAATAAAACAAAGCCCTTTAAAAAACTGTGATGAAAAGCAGCATTGCTAAAATAAGCAAAAATATTCACCTGTATGTCACAGAAAAATTATATGTATTTTGTGAATAATTGAATAACATTGTTAGTTCTAATAATTCTAATATAATTGTAACTAGGGCTGTAACTGGGTTAACAAAATTAAATTAAATAAAACCTACATTTTGGTAACTTGCTGGAATACTAATTACTAAACATACTTGAATAAACTTAGAAAAATAAGTTTTATATATAGTTTTTAATTATTCATTGCTTACTAAATTCAATTAAATGTAAGCACATTCATCCTTTATTCATCCAAAACACCCATTCTTTTTGAAGAATTTTATTCTTCATACAATTTATTTTAATTTCACCTTCTATTCACATTCATTTTCAACCACATAGCCAGTGAAAGAGAATTAGATACAGGTCAGGGATTTACGCAGTGCATTTGAAAAGGAATAGGAGATGTAGGAAATGGATTCTGCATAGAGAGACCAGCACTGACATCAACACTCTTCCTGTGAAGGGAACTTGGTCAAAAACATTTCAAAGGAAAGATGTGTGGTTTGTACTTGATAGGAGGAAGAATAAACATCAAACCGCAACATTTCTAAAATGTTCTTTATTGTTCCTCTTCTGGTCATGTAAGGTTAACACTTGACTTTAAGACTTCGGGTGGATAATTTGAGTATTCTTACACCATACTCTGGTCTTTTACACAATCCTCTGTGCGTTAAAGCTTAAAGGAGCATGCTGCAATATGACAAATATAATGCAATTAAAATGAGAGTTGCCTGGCAGAAGTTAAACGTGTACATTATTGGTTACGTAAACGTATATTTGTCAAATCAAAGAGATTAGCATAAAATCTAATTTATGTATGTCCCTGAGCATCTGCACAGGAAAAGAACTGCCTTGTTGTTCAGTCTGATGCAAGTGAACGACAAAGACGTCTGGAACCGGTCTCTAGGCGTAGCTGCAACTAGGGAGCTAAAACTTTAATGTAAAAATTACATTAAAAAAGTAACGCAGGCAGCTACGTGTTCTCAGTGGAATACAGGTGCATTTCTGACTATTCTTTTCCAGAGTCAACTAAAAAGTTTCCAGCTAAAAACCAAAAAAAAGAAAATGTCTCAGCCTACATTTATCTTACCCAGCTCTCACAGAAAGCCATTCCACAGGTATTCACTTTAAAGATTGTTTTTTTGTTCTCCAGCATTTCAAAGACCTGCTGTTTGGAGCAGGCCAAGCAAGAAGAAATGTGTAAAAGAAGCTTTTTTACTTTGCCAGAATCTGTTGAGAAGCACAAAACACTGGCTTTAATATAAAAAGAGCTCGATCCACTATACCACCACTCATACAGACTTCACAAAGACTGCACTGAAAGGATCAAATACAGTATATACTTTAGACCGTTTTGAAAATCGTATCAATCACTAAATGCTTTTCCTTTATTCAATCGAAGACTGTCAAGCTCAAAATTGAGCCTTTTGGTAAACAGCAGCCTTACTGCATATCTTTCTATTGGGCTTTTAAGACAGTTAATATTTAGTATTATTATTGGTTTGACCGCAATGATTGTTATTAACAAAATATTGATCGTTATTTTTACGTTTTGATTGTTTTGTCCTGCTTGTTATTGTGAAGCTGTTTTAAATACAACCTACATTGTATAAAGCGTTACGTTGACTATTCTCTGTGTCCTAAGAATCTGCATTAGATTTTTGAATGCTTTGCAGATTTTACTAGATTTAAAGCAATACGGTCATTTCTCAATCGTTTAACTTGCCATAAAACGTCAAAGTTTTTAAAACTATTAAATCATATTCCAGTCTCAGCCTTAAAGTCGCTGAACTCAGACATAATGACGTCTGTATGGATTCAAACTGTTTGACAGTAACAATTCTTTCCTGTTGCTTTATAGCACTTTCAGGCTGTCAGAGGAAGACAAATACAGGGTTTGTGAGCCCATGGCTGACAGTGTCAGAATGAGTGGCACTGAGCTGGCTGTGAGACACCTTGATAAAATTACAATTATTCTCATGAGACTGTGGCCTGAGGTGGTACATGCATCGGTAAGGGGAGAAATAGAAGCTTTAACACCAGAGATTTGAAGGTTCTGCCTGGGGCATTTCAGAAATGGACATCAACCCTGCATCTTGTCGGTCATGGTTGTTTCTGTCACTAACTACATCATTTACCATAAACGTAAAACTGTGGGTTAAAATGATCATTTATAGTCTTTCCAGAGCTACTGATATAACGAGGAGAAACAAAATTGACACTGATTCACCCACACTGTCCAACCAAGTGAATATTGGGTTGCATGTACAAGTGTAGCAGTCACACTTCAGTGAGTATTTCTCAGGGTAGGATTGTATACTAGACTAATTAATGGCTTAACAGCTAAATGCTTTAGGAAGCAGCATAAATGAAAAAGGCAAATTACACAAAGTCAAACCAAAAAAAGCCACCTTAAAATGGTCTCTGAGTCTATCCATGCTAGTGCTAAACTGGTAACAGTTAGTCTACCTGACTAGTAAAAAAAAAATCCTAAACCATCCAACAGACCAACCTCACCGCCTGAGCTGTAAAGGGTTATTTCACCCAAAAATAAAAATTCACATTATTTATTTACCCCCATTTTAAACCTGCATGACTTTCTTCTGCAGAGCGGAAAACAAAATATTTTGAAGAAGGCTGTTAACCAAACAACATGAGACATTTGATCACCAAGACATTTATTAAAATATCTTCTTTGTATTGACAGAAAAAAGTCATACAGGTTTGGAATAACATGAGGGTGGATGGATGGATGAATTTGCATTCTTGGGAGAACTATCCCTTTAACATGGACAAAATACAGTTTTAAAAAACAAGACGACATGGAAGACCAGGAACAGAGTTTTGAACTGAATAAGCAGACTGCCTAATTATTTTCCTAAACAGTCCGTCATGTTCACTTTTAAGTGTATACAGTATTTTTGGTCCGCCAGCCAAACCTCACTTTCAGACAAATTATTACAAAAGAGAAATATTTCCAAACAAAAACAACCTAATGCTCTTCATTCAGCTATTTAAAGCGACCTGCATTACAGCAGGTTTGACACAGTCCGTGTACAGCTTGTTCTGTGTTTTTGCAGGCTGTGTCTAAAGAAGGCTGGCCTTATGCATCCTCTGTTATTTTACAGCTTTTCACAGATAAAAATGATGCACAATGATAAAAAGCCACAATGCTTTTCTTCTCTCTGCAACACCTCTTACTTTCATAGCTGCATATTTCTAGAGATAAAGTTTACACATAGGACATATATTTCTTTTATTTTACAATACCTTTACTTGTTCTGTCTTAAAACAAATGGAAGTATCTCATATATCTAATGCATACACATAAAAACGACATTTTTAAGAAACAGGCTTATTGAATTTTTTAAACGACAGCTCACAAACATGAATATTACTATATGGGATTTATTCATTCATTAACACTGAATGAATGTCTAAGATACAGTAAATGAATGCATGAACATGTAAAATACACTATATATAATATTGTATAGATCACAGAAATGATTTTAAAGACTTTAGTACTGACAGTGGCACACACTTCTATTAATGATGATTTAAATGGTCCCCCCTCGCCCAAAGATCCTTTCAGGAACATGTAGAACAGATAAATCAAACCATTTGTCTCATGAAATACTCTGGAGGCAGATTTAGCTTGATTGTTTATTGTTTCAGTAGCTAAAATGCTTCTGTTTTTTCCTGTGAAACCCACATTCCCAACAGATTTATTTCAAAGTGACAGAAATGAGCTACCACCCTCCTCTTTGCTATTATGTGATGGGTGAAATTAAATGTCAAAGATGTGTCATGTCACACAGAATCGTCATCACGCGTGATTCCAGATGCAGGCCTGCACGCATGACCTCGGGGCTTTGATCAAGATAACTAGGTGTCCACTTCCCTTAACGCAACGGCTTCAAAGTAAACCCCTCCATTTATCTGCATTGCCATCACTAGAAAACCACAGTTGGTGATTTGCTTTGAAAAGTGGTTCTTCTCATGCGTCTCTCTCAATCACCTCTTGAACTCCAATGACTTTGATTAACTCTCAGAGGCATTAACTGTGGCAGCACTAACGCAAATGTGAATAATTTCGAATGTGTGGAGAGAATAAACACATATGTGACCCTGTCTGTGAAAACCAGGCTGAAGTCTAAAAATCTAATTTTGAGATAACGAGCATTAAATTTGATTTCACCTATTAATTTCACTATGATTTCAATCTTTGACAAATATTAAAGATATCAAAGTTATATTTTTAAGGAATGTTCTTTACATTATGTAGGATGATTTTATGTAGAAAACAGTAAATCACAAAAACATGACTAGCTGTTTTTACAGACAGGGTCACATATAGTCCTTATATTTAAAACTCAACATAATTTTTTTTTTATTCTTATTTTTATTTTATTTTTAAAAAGGTTAAAGTGTCTTAAATTATTGAAAGTTATATATAACGTCAATAACCTCTAACCACTCAGTTCAATTTTTTAATGGCCACTTTGTACAATCCAATCAAGTCCTAATCAATAAAATCAAATTCTCCCCAGTAGGTGAATCGCTGCTTCATATTAACTGTAAAGACTTGGCCATGCATGAACCAACTAATAACTTAATCACACCTCAATATCGTCATTGACAGTGGACATACATCACTGACAGCAGGGAGAGCTTTTGGCAGAACATCAGGTAGGATGAATGGTTGTCAACTTTAAGACCATGAAAAAGGTATGCTCAAATTAATGATATTAGGTCATGTTCATTAATTAAAAATGGTGTCTTCGAAAGGAAGGGCTTGAACTATAGCTCTGTTATTTCAATCTGATGACTAATGAATTTGTAGGAAGACTCAAAGTTGATGAAGATCAAAACCCTGCAAAGAACTGAAGATGTAACTAATTAGTCACTCACAGTGTGATGCTCTAATGAAATAATTACATAAATAGATGCAGAGCCAGAAACCTAGATTTATTATGCAATCCAATTTGAAAGTAAGCCTTATATTAGTTTGTTCCTTTATTTATGCACTTTTGTACGCAGCAATCTCTATATCAAAATAAATACAACTGCTGTTTATATGTCGCCCACTTAGGATAATTATTGATTCTGAGGATTTTTTTCAATTGTAATTTCACAATAGACTACGATGTCTTAGGAAAGCAAACAATTAATTCAAACAAAAGCAAATATATAGACTTATCTAAGGATTCTATTCCCATGCAACATTTTGTACTTATAACAATAGGTCGACTACAATACAAATGAAAGCAAATCTCTCATTTAGCAAGCAAACACACCTTTTGTTTATGCACAGTGGTTGGAATGGGAAGATATGTTAATAAGACAGTGTGACCAGAATTCCCAACACAACTTTTCTGAGCAACAGCATAACAAAACGTTACAAAGATCTCCACAGGAAAACAGTTAAAGCAAAGAGGGCCTTGGGGTGTTATGTGTAAATGAATGAGAATCAAATCCAGTTTCAGCATGCATGTCACACGCAACAGAAGAAAATACAGTGAAACAATGGAAGACAAATGCTGTCCGTTTGAATTGTTTTCTGCGGTGGCCTGTGAACTTCCTTCTGTCTATGTCTTAATATAGTGCTCTGGTCTTTACAAGTAATCATATGCAAATTTATTTGACAAGTTTCACAGCGTGTTTCTTTAAATGTCAAACAAGGAAGAGCAAATGTGAGGAAAATATCATGTGGGTGGTATTTACTCAAATAAAGGAACATCAAGCCAGCTTCCATCTAAACACAACGGCAGCTGATAAAACTACACTGTAACCTACGACATGGTGATGGCTAAATATGCTTTTGGTAAATTAAGATGCTACCTTTGCAAAATATAGAGTATATTTACAATATTAAATTGCTTGTTTGGTGAATCTACATCATAACAGCATATACTGTAACAGTCTCTTCTTGTCAGTCTCTCTTTCTTCATCATGATTTTCCTGTAATTTAACATGTATAGCATGACACTAGCAGAGCCAAGGTCATAGGTTTGATCCCCAGGAAATGTAAAAAAAAATAATGCTTGAATGCATTGTAAGTCACTTTGAATAAAAGCGTCTGCCAAATGCATAAATGTGAATATAAAATTTTAGACTGTGGTCAAAACGGACCCTCCATCAATGGGACACCAGCCCAGAACAGAGGTCACTTTCTCTCCAAGCCGTGATATTCAACAAGCCAATTTCCAATATTCAGATATGAATCTCTGCCAAAACACATCCCGGTCATCTTCTAAAAACGTTTCCAATAAAAATGACCCTCTGGACAAGCAAGAGTTCGAGGACAAAATGAGGTTCATCATTTCTGTCATCGTTTCTGTCACCTTTTGAACCTAATAAGTGTCATGGTGTGTCTGAGGTCTGAGAGACCTCTCTGATAGCTCAGAAATATATGTGGATTATAATTCTTTTTTCTTTTGAGAATTGATTATAAACTTCACATACAAATTTCAGCTTAACATCATCTATTCAAATTACATTACTTGGGGGTTTTAAAGACCGCATATATGAAACATAAAAAGCAGGAAAGAATTTCCACTTGCTATGATTCGCTTATTAGTGTTCACACGGTAGCCCAAACACAAAAACAAGTCAAATTTCAAAACTTTCTAATTTTGATATCAAGCTTGCTCATTTTATCAGACAGGTTCAAATGTTTAAGAGGGAGACAAACTAAAACCACAGAACATCACAGAATTAATAAACTTCAACATCTGTCCAAACCAGAGTAGAGAAATCATTTCAAACTCGCACACTTTTTACCCAATCATAAAAAACTAATGGTTTCTATCTAAAATCTAGTGAGTTTTATATATTATCCAACATATATCTATATTAAGACATATGATGAAGAAATGAAAATCTACTGACCCAGGTCATTCTGCATACAGATGTAATCTCCAATGGAGTGGCACTGAGGGCTGAAGTACTTTCATGTAATTTCTCATAGTTTTTTTCCACATATCTCAATATCAGCATGTGAAGCAAACAGAAATGCTGCGAGTTTAATCAAGGCACTTCTTAACATCAGACACAAGCATCATGTGTGCAAGAAGAGGGCCACACGATTGATTTACTGTCTCTTTAGGTTTGAACTTTGTCTCTTATCTGAGACGCCATGTGGCTTTAAGGTCACTCAATCCATGTTCATCACGCATATTTCCTAAAATCCCAGCAGAGAACATTTTCACTTGAACTAATCTCAGGGCTTGGAGAAATCTCATCATAGACTCAATAACACAGTGTTTATAGTCTGGCAGTAAATGACTGCTCATCTGATAGCAGACACAAGACTGACTTACTAGAAACACTGTCAATCAATTTTCTGTCCCTATTCATATGGAAATAGCACCTGACACGTCTATTTATTTATTTTACTAAAACTACAATGCCAAAAGACCAATTTAACTTAGCAAATTTCCACAACAAAAGGTGACAATAACAAAGCAAAATAAATATCTTTATATAAACTGGCAGCAGCCAACAGATTTATTTTAGATGAGGTCACATCTTTATTATATAAAACTATATTGGCAAGTCACAATTTATGACAATATATGCAGGACCAAAACAAACTTTTTTGCAAAATACAACAACATTACAGTCAGTTTCTTCTTATTCAGATAAAAATATATTTGTCATATGTATGTATATGTAATGTACTGTATATTGTCAATGTCAATATTTGCTCACAGTTAAACTACACATTGATTTAAATATGTCCATGATTATCTTATTACATAATTTGCCTCTTCATAGATTCTAGTAAATACAGAATTTACATGGCAGAGGTATGACATGGATCTTTATTACTCTGCCTTTTACTCATTCATTTACCTATGACAGTACTGGACCTCAGCCATTCTGACAAATGAAAATCGATAGCTTGATCAATCTAGTAATAAAAACCATAAGCTGTATTTTCCAAAGTTCATGTAACCTACTGATAGAAAACTTTTTGTACAGACTCAAATGACATGCATAAATACCATGAAAACTTTTGGGCATTAAATATTTTATGAGATTACACCACAACAAAACGTGTTGTGAACATGAAACGTGTTTCTGCACAAAAGTAATACAGGTCAACAGAACAATGTGAAAAAAAATAATTAATAACTTTATTGATAAGTATATTTATCTTGTTTTAAAGGTTGTTTAAAAATTTTTTGCTGGAAAACAACACAGTAAATATGTGTTTAGGGTACTTGTGGGTTGTAAAGCATTTTGTGTGGTGGTGATGATGAAATTCCTCTAACAAAAAGTTTTGGTTTTCATAAAATATGAAGTAGTTTCATAGAATATGAAACTACCACAACAGGACACATTTTACTTTGCCTTTAAGAAAAATTTCAGGCAATATTAAACAAGGACTTTAAGGCCTTTCCGGACTTTTGTCTTGTATTAGCAGTTGCTTTGCACTTTCATCTACCACATGACAAAAAAAAGCCTCCCACCGTTTACTACTGCTATACGTGCAACATGCAATTTTCTCAACCAGTGATGTCGGTAAATCCTGGGCCTGTGCAATTCAATAAAGAGCACTTAAAATGCTGAGTGGCTCATGAATAATTCAAGCAACATCAACCTGCACACCCAAAGAGCCAAAGCCACGTCTCAGCATCGCTGGGCCCGAGTGTCCACTGGAGCACAAAGGCTCACTTTCCAAGATCTATATATTTCTGCACATAAGAGCTGATGTGGCATAAAACAGGTTGTGATCTCCCATGTGCGCTTACACTCCTGAGAAGCACACTTATCCATTGGGCCCGACGGGCCGCTCTCACTGCTTAAACACAGTCATTGTGGTAAGCGGATCCCATGAATTAATCAGCAGCATGGTGGTCCTGCTGGCTCAGCTTACAGAACGAGTCTGACAACCGGTGACAGTACTAATGCTGCGTCCCAGACACCTTGGTTTTGGGATATTCCTCCCTCAACCCAGAAATAATATCTGAAGCGGTGCTCTTTTAATGTTACTAAATCCAGATGCTACTTCTGAGTTTGAGGTAGGAATTATTCTAAATCTGAAATGGCTGGAATACAGACTAGAAGCATACTGTAGATGAGATGAGATAGAAATGCAGAAGGGTTCGTCTGTCTCAGTATTTGAACCATACTTGAATTGCAGGAGACCTTTATGCTCTTCAGATGCGTTCATCCATAGTAACTTACATAACATGTAGCCTATTCCCTGGGATTCAAACCTATGATCTCAGTGTTTCTAACAACATGTTGAGCTACAAAAACTCCCACTAGACAAGATCTTTTCTCATTCTTTTGTTTGTCTGGAATGTCTAACAACAGAACACCACTAACTCTGCCATACACTGTGGAATATTGTAATTCTATGATTGGAAAATTTTACAGTAACTTACAAAATACGTAATAAAATATATATTTCACTCTGAATGTTACTGTAATATCAGTACCATACAGACTATCAGTGCATCATTCACTAACACAACATACATGTCTAGTTGTCATGATATCAACACAAGCACCGATGAGATTTATAGTGTGCCACCATATTTGAATTTAGTGCACTAGGGTTCAATTTCGTAAAATCAGCTCATAATATTAATGGTTTTTACTTTAGAGGACATTTATAAACCCACTGGAATCATGGAGCTTCAATATTTTGAATCCAGCAGATAAAAGGAAGACATCTTAATATAAAATGATAATAAATTATAAAAATTGAATAGCATGAGGTTGAGAAAATAATGAGTCAATTTCATTTTTGGGTGAAATATTCCTTTAACAGAACACAACTGGGTGCATATAGAGAAAACAAGATAAATAATAATCAGTGTGTTAATTAACAAAAAAGATGAGAAATAAACTCTGAACATTACACAGTAAGTACCATAATAAATTGCCAACATAACAACACAGCATATAGTCAGAAAATTTACATAAGTGCATGATTTGCATTTAAATAATGTGACTGCAATTAAATAATGTGACTGCATTTAAATCATGTGACTGCATTTAAATAATGTGACTGCAATTAAATCATGTGACTGCATTTAAATAATGTGACTGCATTTAAATCATGTGACTGCATTATTTGGTCGATGACTGACAACCACAGTTGTCACAATAGCATTCAACAGCACCTCAATAAGGTTGTTTTTAGATCTTCAATGTAAGTTACGTGACTGTCTGAATGCAACACTTGAGGTAACTTTAGGCCAAAAAATCCTGCCAGAGACCTAAAAGGTAATATGCCCATGAGAAAATCCATTCATGTAGTATAACTACCACTCTTTGATCTACAGCTCTCGAATAGACACATGACAATGCTTTATCTCCACTGCATGCCAAGGAGGCAATGTATCCATGGCAACAAGGAACACGTCAGATGATAAATTGTCTGGCACTATGGTGGTGAGCGGTCTTTGACAGAGCGAAGTTATACCAAGGTTTGTTTTTCTTGCGTGTCTTTGCATACGTTTCATTAATGAGATCCTAGCAAAGTTTTTGAAAGGCAAAAAAAAATGGCCACACACAGTACCGTTCTCAGCATCACATCGGTTTGATGCATAAAGGCAACTGTCGAACCTTCCACAAAACTCAAATATTTCCTTAACCACCTCATTAGCACAGACTGTAGGTGTTCTCTCACAGAAACGCAGCAGGACACCTGAACCTAACAGCGGGAGATCTGCCTTCATGAGGTTCTCTTAAGCTGTCCTTCATCCATATTCATAATTCAGCATGCCTCTGGGTGTGGCGCTTAAGTAAGGTTATTCTTAGAGGATGTGAGATCAGAGCATGACTTAAGGCCACACCCCAACCCCGCCCTCCTGCTGTCAGATGAAGGATGAGAAAGAGCCAAAGCACGCTATATCTATTGACATGAAAGTCAGAGTCTTTGGGCATAATGACAAGCGCATTCAGGATTAAAGCGGTCTTTGTATTTTATCATATCAGATGACTAATCCGGATACTGTATGTGTTTCGCTGAGAGTGTAAAATTGATTTGCACATGTAATTCAAAGGATCCGATGTGTCCTTTATGAGAAGAACAAAGTAAAGAGAAACAGGGTATAGAAGGAAACAGAAAGGGAGGGAGAGAAAGGACGTCATATGGCTTATTGTTTTTCTGGTATGTCTCCTGCAAACTAGTTTATGTAAGCACTGGGCATGTTCATCACTCGCTGTCAATGGTAAACACATTACGCATCTCATCAGCTAATCTCATCAGACTAACAAAAAGTGTGATTAACTTTTTTTTCAATTTGTCAATATTGTCAATTTTATTATATCTTCTAATGTGGCTTTTCTTTTCTTTTTTTTCATTTTTCTTTTAATTTTCTAATTTGTTTTCATTCTCTGACTTATTCTACATTGTCCCCTTCTGTAAAGCTGAATGGTCAAGTGACAGGAAGCACTTAACTCAATCAAGCCAATCATTTTCCTGGAATAACAATGTGGGTAATCTGACATCAGCCATGGAGTGTCATCCATTAATCAGCATTGTAAGATACTGTCTAAACAGAAAAAAGAATTCGAACGAAAGTTAAAACAATTTGAAAGATAAAAACCTTCTTTTAGATCCAAGAGTGAGAGATTTTGACTGAAACATTCAATTAAACTTATTTTTTCCTGCCTAAAGAAGAAATTGACCAATTTATTTAAACTGATGTTATGATCACAAAAAGGTCATTTGCAAAACTTGAGCTAAACTACCTTGAGGCATCTTTCTTTAGAACACACTCACACACTTTATACTGGAAAAACAACAGAGAAATAATGGGAGTTGATGGTGACAGTGCAATCAGTAAATTAATGAAATAAACTGGCCGTCTGTAAATGAAGTAATGTAAGATTAACAACTACCTCTGGACACCATGAACATGTATAAAGCACTGTAAAGAAGACATCTATATGTCTATATGACGCGCATAAATACAGCTATAGTATATCATGTTTGTTGGAGGACTTTAGTCTCTAATTTCAGTAATTGCTGAAATAATTCACAAGCATAAATCTTTTATTTTAACACTTCCAACTGACTTTAAAGAAGCAGTACACCAAAATATCATCACAATGTTCAATCTGGCCATTAATTTTCCCAATCTTACAACAAGAGGTTGTGAAATATTGCGCATCAGCACAATACACCTACCAGAAGTAACAACAAACAAAAACGAATGTAAACACTCATTAGCATCAAACCTATCACAACAACTGCAATTTCTTATTAAAAAGAAATTAAACGTGACTCCCTGACCGTGTCCACCATAGGAATCCATCAACAGACATCAAGTGAATAACCCTAGTAACCCCTAACAGCTGGAAGCAAAGGTGAAAGGTTGTAGTGACCCCTTCATTACACACGGCAGGTAGGAGGAAGGTCAACAACTCATCACATTAATTTATTCCCCTTTTAATTTTCTTCTGCTTTAAGCTGATTTAATGAGCGCTCCAGGGTCTGATCACATGATCACAACATTTAAAGCTCCCAACTTTTAATGTGAGCTCATACAGAGCGGTCTAATCCTCCCTGTGTGCATGCTTCAGATATGCCAACACAAAAGAAAGATGCTGTGCGAATGTGTGTTTTACAGGCAAAGATCAAGCATGTTTAACAAGGAGGTACTGTACTAATTATGACTGCATGCTGAGGGTGTAAAGGTGAGAGAGAAAAGCGTGAGTGTGGGTAGAGCAAGCAAGATGCTCATCGTGCGAAAAATGTCAACACTTGACCCCGGCACGGACGGTTATTACCTTGTGTTAAACTATTTTATAGCCATAACAAGCATTTAAACACTATCCGGCTCATAATTAGGATGGGTGCTGTAGTTGTCAAAGACGCCACAATAACTGGACTCGGATAATGGTACAAAAACAGAGTTGACAGATTTCACAGAAAAAAAACTATCACATAGTTTATCATGGCAAAGACATTTTAACTGGCAATACTTATGCACTTTCTGGCTCTGCTGTTTTAATTGGTGAAGCTCTCTGGAATGCCTTCCTGGATATAAATTTGACATATGCATTTCAGATCTTGGCACTTCTGTTTGCAAAAATACAATAATTGGAGCCTTTACTGCATTATTAGTTATGAAACAATATCTGTGAGTTACTGTCCAAAGAGTTTACTGAAAAACTTGCTCTGGATCTCTTTCACTGTTTGTTACTACTCACTTTTCTCTCTATGGAGGTGGAGATGGTTTGGCTTTTCTAACATTGCTGAACAGTGGGGAATAAATGGGCTGTGTATGGTTCAGGGTTATTTTGGACACAGCCCTGACAACAGCGTAGGGTTGTCAATGCCCTTGGACAACATATTCAATTATTAAGCTTAGGATTGGCCACAATTCATCACCACAAATAAATTATAAAACACAATACATCAGCACTTAATATTTCGGCTTCCTTGAAAAACAACAAGTGTTACCAGTATATCACTTATTTGCATCTCAATGATTTAAAGCGCAAATTGCCATCAAAAAGTTTGGAGACGATTAGTTTGGAGTCTCATAAGTACCCGCCTTATGATGATATGGTTATTCGTATTCTCAAGACACTCTCACTTGATTTAAAAACATTCACCCTTGACTAAAAAAATTATTTCTTTATGTTGAATAGAGTGGAACAACCAATTAAATTTAGAGCAAATCAAAGTGCTGATCCTCAAGGATTAGCTAGCTTGCTTTCTTTTATCACTGATGAAGATCTTTATCTAAAACGGAAAGAATTGCTTTGTTCAAAAACCCAAATGTGTGAGAGTCATACAAGCGAGTTTCACTAAACGGAAAGTTGGGAATGTATCCTTTAATTTGACCAGCCGTAATCTACTTGCATAACCATTGTTTGGGATTAAAAAGTAGACAGCTGCATTTCATTCATATCAGCTACAAAGTGAATCAGCAAAAGCTACAATAGCTGTGTAAACAGTTTTTAACCCTGCAACAAATGAGGTAAATTCAGTGTTAATTTAATAAGGCTCATAATTTTTATGTTTTCAGCATAGAGTAATATGAACTTATACCAGAGGGCCCAAAGCCAAACTCCACACACGTACTTAAAGAGCCAAGACCCAGATAAGGAGAAAAATGAGCTTTGGCAAAGACAGGAACTTCCTTTTAGCATCGTAAAATTACACAGTCTACCCCCGATCATTTATTTGTTGTGAAAATCCAATTTCCTGCTAATTTTAAGCCTACTTGACTTTCATGAGCACATTCTTATGAATGTTTAAAAAAAAGTGTCTGAATTTGATACACAGATTTCAAGATGAAAGAGAAAAAAATTAAACAGAATCTCAGTGGGGGAAATGACGATGTGTAAACAAGCTTATTCATGACAATAAATATGCATGTGAATGAATGAACGAATGCACACATGAAATAAATCTTACTGAGGTAGACTTCGGTTCAACACCGTTGATAGCTTCTTGATCATTGCTTTACGCAACACCCTTGGATCTCCTAACCCGCATATTATATGACAAAAACACAACAATGTACTCAGAAATCTTGACACTTCCAGTCAAGCTAAAGCATTAGGAGACTGAGATGAGACCTAGAGAGCAAAGTCTTGCATTGAGTATTTAATTAAACTGCAGTCTGCTGACACCCTGCATTAGTCAGGCTGCCGAGATGCCACCGAGATAAATGAGGTGTGGATTTTTGAAACTTTGTTCATGATAACTTCTCATTAATACTGGGCATAATTAATGCTGGATTCAGCACACGGGAGCCACTAATTACAGCACAGCCTCTTTACACACACCTGATGAAATATGTGCAGCGGAAAGACGACTCGGACCTGCAAAGCATTATGGGTTTGGCAGACGATCATGCACAATCATTTATCTCTCTCAACACAGGCAGAGTTACGTCTTAACGGTCTAAACGAATACAGACAGATTCAGGGACAATGATGCCTTTTAAAGAACAATAATGCAAAAAAAAAACATTTTAGACAGCTGCTTCAACCAGCAATACATGAACTCGTCTCAAATGCACTGAGATCGTGTTAACTTCTGGTTACAGTAACTTCTCATGAGTAAAACAACAACGAACTATTCGACTGAACCGGTATGTCTGAAGAGACATATTTTTTATTGCTGTTATAAAAAGGCAGCAACAGCAATTTACATTTATGTTACATTTAATAACCAAAATAAACAACTCTTTCGTCAAGTAATACAGTTCATTATCCAGCTCTGGTGTTAACTGCAAGCCAGCATTATAGATGAAACGATCACGGTTGCCAAGCAATGCAGCATCTTTATAGCAACTTTACACACACGTCGATATGAAATTGTGCAGTCACAGGTGTGTGTTTACAGTCCTTTTACACAATACTGCTCATCCAAACAGAATTGAGAGCAAGAACGATACGCTTTATAAAAGCCTGTTATGCATGCCGGTCAGCCACACCGCTGATGGACCTGCATAATTGACTATTGGCCAGTCAAGCCTAGTTATGCTTTAATGTGCATTGCCCTTGCGCCACGGTTGACACAAATTCAAAAATCAAACCAGCAGCCTCAGTCCAGCATCTGCAGAGATGTTAGTGGGATGGTTTGATTTTATTAGTTTTATAATAAGTCGGACGGGGAATTTTAACAAGCTGTATCCGCAATTGAGCTGCGCCCACGTCTTTCTTTAGCCCACCTGATTTTAATTGTCGTCAAACTTCGGGTGACAGACCCGTTACGCTTAACAGAGAGCAATTAGTGGAAGGGACTGTCATGACAAAAGCTGCTAGAGGAAATTAACTCCTTATTTGCATGGAGACCTATGACTGCAAATATGTTGGTTAATAGCTTAATTGCATGACAAATTGCCTAGAAACTAGTTGGTGAAATAATGTCCTTTGAGAGGATGAAAAATAGCAGTCTGAGTCAACACGCATAGATAAATGTATTCGGGACAGTGTCTCCTTTTACAACCAGACTCCTGAATGGTCAGCGCACTATTTATTAGCTCAGCTCACAAATGTCAAATCTATATACTGTGCACTGTCACAAGTGCTTACCAGTCGTTTTTCACTGGCGTGCTTATGGCCTCTGGAATCCCAGATAAACAGGTCATCATCGCATCCGGCCCGCTTCTTTCATCTCTGAGGTCAAAGAGCTTATTACCTCTCAGAGAGGTTTATAAATAACAGTACTCGAAACGAAACACAAAATAAATAAATAAAATACTGCTGGAGAATTACTAGCCTTCTCGTCTTCAAAAAAAAAAAAAGAGTATCAATTGCTTGCTCTACTCGTGACCTTCCGTAAAATTATTGCTGTCAGCGGCTAAGCGAGAAACGCATCAAATAGTTTGGTTTTGTAGAAAATCAAAGCGTACATAAATTCGAAGCTGGTTACCTTCCAACGAGGCTAGTGTTTCAGCTCCAGCCTGGCTGTCTGATGCCTGTCATTCAGTGTCAGGGTGTCTGAGAGTTCAGGAGCCACACTCATAAATCATTAATGTCGGAGCCGTGTGGCCGTTGTGTTGCACTGAGATGTTCCAGCCTCTGGGGAAAATATGGGCGCTGACGTCCTCGCATTCACCTACTTCTATCACAGGAAGACCTGTATAGATGTGGCCGTCAGAGACTGTTCAACCTGAGCTGGGCAAATACTCGAAGAAAATCAAAAGTGTGCTCATTAAAAAAACACAGGCTGAACGGCAGGGGTGGAGAAACTAGAGATCCACTGTGGTGAAACCAACTAATGGTTAATTGGACATCATAGAGCAATCGTAATACTAAAAAAAGTCAGAAAACAAGGAAAACTTAATATACACAAACGAATATCTGAACTATTGCTAAATACTCATTGGCTCATGCCAATACTGCTTTTATACATTTGGTTGATATTTATAAACCTCAGGCAATACTGTCAGACTGTCTGGATTCTGACGAAATGCCGTTTCTGTATTTTAGTGTATATTAGTATATTATCTATTTTTATTTCTGCTAAAAAAAGGAAATATTTAGCCATACAGTTTTATAATAATGAATCAAAATGTTAAAATTAAATAGATAAGAGTTGTTTGCTCCTTTTATGGTCACAAGCAAAAACTTTGACTGACATTTAGCATCCAGGACTTAAATCCTATTCACTTTAAAATTAGTATTTAGATCATAAAATCAATTGAATTCTGTCTGTTTAATAGCTAATCACGCTTTACTAGTATGCTTCAAGGCACAAAAATATATCTGATAAAACATCAAATTATTGTGCAATCAACTCTTACAGTATCTCTGAGAATTTACTGTTATAGGACAGGATTCATATCTTCATATCAGTAGATTTGTGTGCTTAATCCTAAAACCACATTTAAAGAGGTGCTTGATGTCGTTTCTGAGCTTTTGTTAAACATTATGAACACCAATAATAACAGAAAATTGAGTACACTCAATTATGCTTCTCCTCGCAGAGAAATATTGGGTTCCTGTAGCTCAGCTGGCAGAGCCTTGCATTAACAACACCGAGGTCATGGGCCTTATTCACAAAGAACATGTGTACTGATAACCCACAGCTTTAGTACAGTGTGAGTGACTGAGTGGATGGAAGTCTCTGCCAAAGTCCTGAATGAAAAAGCACATGGAGTTTCAGTCCATTTTTTGGCCAAATCACAAATTTAAAGCCACATTTCGAATGCCTCTAAAAGACCATTCTTCCACCTCAGACACATCAACAAAGTTACTGAATATTCTTATACAAGATGGAGATGTAGCTCTCATACCACACCTTTCTCTAAAATACCCTAATTTCACATTATAACCCTTCCAGAAATATTAAAGACTTACTTATTTGTTTTACCTACAAGTCAGGCATCTACAGTACAGTAGTTAATACAGCTGCAATAGTGCATTTTTCCATTTCTTTTCTCTACTATACATTTGGACACCCATCCTGAGGTTCACTAGCTCCTGTTATGCCCATCAATCTAACAACTATGTCCCATCTGCCATCACAGAGTCTCATTCAATGTCAGCCAGACAGCCACGGCCCGTACCTGTCATACACTGTCTGCATTCCTCCAACTGCATTTTACAAAGTATTTTAATAATTATATTTAACTCAGCCACATACAGTAGAAATGATCATTTTGTGTACATTTGTGTACATACTCATATATGCTTTAAATACATGTGCCAACACCAGGAGGTGAGTCTCACCAACTATTGGTTTTACCAATCTACCTAAACATTGTAGGTGACATTCACATCAAACAAGATACATCTGAAAACACACATTTCCTTCTGACAGTAATGAGATGCCAAAAATACAATAAAAGCAAAAATGCCGAACGGAAACACCGTCAGGACTACAGCATTTAGAAACAAAAATGTCATTTTTAAACTCATCCAGATTAATGTTAACAAAGGTTTAAGATTTTTTTTGTCACCTTCAAATGCTCACTAGGGACTAGGAAGACTTTATTTGAGCTCCTGGTTCGGTATCGTGACAACTAAAGAGCGAATGGAATTTTAACAGGACGTGAAGAGAATGACATTCAGACTTAATGACATTCTACTTTTGAGAAAAGGATAATGGTGTAGGTACTGTAGGTCAATGCAACGGCTTTTGCAAACTTTTTAATTCAACAATTACAGAGTGACGGCTAGTGTACATTAACAAACCTCTTCATTAATTCTTGCTCATATTTATTGCATTGTGTTATACGTCTCGAAACTTGACTGGCGATGAATATAACTCGAGTGAAATTAGCTAGTCCTTTGTAAAGAGTGTTGACGGAATGAGCACAAGCTGAAATAATTGAAGGGCAGCGAACAAGGTGTGCTGTGTATCAATGAGCGACGGCACTTTAGGACGCCTGCGCAGCCGGACAAAGATCAGTCGAGTGGCCGTGTTTGGCCAAGATAAAGGCCTGTGCGCAGAGTACATAATCATCCCGTTATGATAAAGCCTATTGTGTACTATTGTCCATTGTGACTTAAATTATAAAGAAGGCAGGAGATACGAATATCTTCACTGCACTTGAAGAGGCACAACAGTGAAGCTTATCGGTGAATGGGACAGTGTCCTCACTGCTAACTGAAAGGTACGTTTCGACTCCATTCAAACACTGATGATGATGGAGAAGGTTAAAGAGTTAGTTTCAGAGTACAGAAAACAGGCAGCAAACATAAAGACAGGAACAGCATTACAAGCTGTTGCATAAGTGCACTTCAGTTACATTGCTGGCTTTAGACAAGATTCATTTATTAATTGGGGTTCTGAATAAACTTTAAGTTGGATAATTGCCCACAACCAGAACTTATTGTAGCTTTGGTGTCAAAATGTCCCGCATGGCTGCAGACGGATCTTTAACATTTTGCTCAGAGGAAGGAAGCGTTCTGTATAACGTTTAATTAACATTTCTGCACTGTGTTCCAAAGTTAAAGTAATAGCTCAGCTAAAAATGAATACAGTTCATCATCTTTATTTAAAGCTGTACAACTTGTACAAATATTTTGCAATGATGTACTGGACACTTGTTCTTATGCAATAGCTTTAAAAGGATACTTTAATGTCATTGAAGAATCATAAGTGGTCCATACTTGTGCGCTCCCTATTCAATAAAACTACATTAATAAAAAAACGATTATTAAACTGATTGCAGAATATTCCTTTTAGGGCGCTAACGGCCCATTTACCTTTACAACTGTGTCCAAAAAAACATATTAACAGTATAGTCACTTTGAAAATATGCGACCCTGTGAAAATCCAGCTAAAGACATTTTTTATGATTTACTGTTTTCTACATAAAATCATTATTAAATAATGATATTACTTCAATAATGTTAAGAACATTCTGTGAAAATATAACCTTGATATATTTCATATTGACAGAGTAAGACTATGTCAAAGTTTTAAATCATGAAATCAAACTTTAATGCTCGTCATCTCAGAATTAGATTTTTAGACTTCAGCCTGATTTTCACAGACAGTGTCTCAAATAGAGTCAATATCCGCATTTAGTTCTGCTTAAAACTTCATATCTCTACCCTAGATGACCCGAGTGTCATGATAGACGAAGATGTTTAATATTCAAGCGGTTTCCTCCATCTTTGACAGAATATTGTTTACATGCAAAGCAACCTCTTTTGGCTGATAGATAATCGAACTGCTCGCCAAGGGCACAGCACTGATGAAAACTAAGCAAGGGAAATGCATCACTGGCCTTGGCTGGCAAACACTTTAGATTAGCTTATGACTGGCATACACCAATCTAGCTTTTGTATAGCAGTCATAAAAATAGAGGAAAAATAGATTCCTAAACAACAACATGAGGACAAATTCACATTTGGGAGCATTGCCATATTCTCCATGGCTGTTATACTTTTAAGTCATCAGAGAAAAGCAAGAAATATGCTCATTTATAAACTTTCCATTAATTTAAGAACAAATTATTTGTTAGTACAGACATGAGAGAAGCCACTGTGCTTTCCAACTATAAGACAACGCTAGATAACTACATTTTCATAGAGGCATTTAATAATATACTATAATATGTTCTTTTAAGACATAATTAGGTTTCTTCATCAGAGACTTACAGTATACTGTAAAGAGCAATGTATCTAACTCCACAAGCCCTGCGGTCATCCAAACCCTCTGCAACAAAGCTTTCCTGCCATCAAACCTCTGAATCCACTTCAATCTGCCAGTATCCCACTGTTAGGAGAACGGACTAACTGTGTGCAGAAACGAGTCTTAAGAGGGTTGTCTTCAAAGAACCCGTCCTGTCTCTTCAGCATCTACTGCCCAAACACACTGAGGTCTGAGACCTTTCCTCAGGGTTTGGATGGTCAGCAACATTCAAGGTGAGTAAAGAGGAAGTGGGACCTAGTGGGAAAACAAGGAGGGCCATGTGGAAAAACAAAGGCTACAACACAAAACACACAAAGCACACTGAATTTGGTCTCAATGGAATTTTAAAAATGAATCAAAAGCAAACAAGTCACTCTCAGTGGCCTTTCAACTAGCAACTTCAGCCTGAATGAACCTGCCTCAAGTCTGAACCATTTCTTTTAAAGAAATAGATCAGTAAAAACAAGAATTATGAATCACAAACACACCAGCAGCATCCAAAATTACTTTAGATACTAGAAAAAAATCGATTTTAGTAAATGCGCGTAACTTTATCTGCAACGTAATAAACAGTTTGGAAATCAAAAGCTTAATTTGCTTGAAAAAACATTAAGTAAACACAACAGCGTCAGCTACGTAAATGATGTGCCATAAGAGGCTTTCCTAAAACTATTAAAATACTCTTGAAAGCTATAATGTGACTACAGTGTGTTTATTTATTGACAGCTAACGACAGTAAAAACAAGTCCAAGCAGCTTATGCGTGACACAAAGCCATAAACATCTCACATTGGTCACTTCTGTTAGAAGAAACATTAGGAAACAGTTTTCTTACGCGTTTGCTCGTTCTGAAACACAGGTTTCCATAGACAGGTGCAGCAGAAGCTTGATGAACTTCATGATCTTTGTGCGTTGGACATCACGTGATACTGCGCAGTCTGATTGACGTATGACGTATGACTGATTGACGTGATCGTATCGCTCTCGCGGTACTTTGATGTCACTCTGAACGCAAAGAGGGAAGCAGATCGAATCTTCATGGAAAAGCAAGAACTTAAAGCTCAGAAGGCTCGAGAAGAAGGAAAAACATTACAGGACATCTACATACATGACATGGCTGAAAAACGTGCACATGAAGAAAGAACAGCAGGATTTTGCGGTGAAGAACACAGCTCTTATCATTGAGGAGGAACGTCAGTTTCAGCATTATGCCAAACATGTGATTGAACCAGCAGAGAAAGCTGAAAGAAACATTTACCCGCTGACGAAGGCTGCCAGAGAGGGTATTGGTGGTGGTCTGGGACCCATATTCAGTGGACTTAGACCAAGTTATCTGGTCCAGGATGAGTCTGGTGTTCAGATGCCCAATTATGTGAACAACACCACACGAAACATTAAAGAGCTGAATGAAACCGCTAACATTCATCAGGCCAAGAAAAGACTGGGATTTACCTGGTGATAATGTCTGATTAATGTAATTCACCCGTGTAACTGCAATAATAAATGTGTCATGCAATAGAAAAAAACCCCTTTGATGTCATTGACTGATCGGTGTCCGCACTCTCTCTCCGCATGCAGGGAATGTTAACCAAATTATAATGCATAATTTAATGCATAATGTAAAAAACCGAGATTTTATGTTCCTTGTTTATACTTTCGCTTGAACTTGGGCTAGCTTATGACTGAATCATCTTGCCTTTGAGCTGCTCTCCAATATTATACATTTAAAAAATATTGTGTGAACTTAAATTTTAACAAGTGTTAAGGAAAATAACACAGTGCAAACTTTAAAAGATCATTTTTATAATACATTTTTTTACTTGGATTTGGACGTTTTTACAGACAAAACTACAACTACAAAGTGTAGAAATGCTTGCATAGTTTCATATGTTTTCGTGTTCTTTTTATAGCAGTATATATTTTAACAGTATAAAAAACTATGCATTAATTAATTTATTTATATCTGTTCCACATTCATCTGACTAACCCCTAATTGTTATATTTTTCTATTTAAAAAACAACTAATCCAATGTTAACATAGTGTAAAATGCACTAATTGTTAATGCTCTCTCATTTGAAAGTTTGATAAGAGCTGAATAATTAAATCTATGTTATTGTGGTATTTTCTTCTGGTTATAAAATATTTAGTCTGCTCAGCCAACCTTTCTTTAAACTCATTGTGCAGTCGCCCTATAAAGAATTAACTAGGGTTCACAAGTCAAGCTGATATTAAACAAGACATTTATTTTTAGCAAAGAAAAGAGCAAGTTAAGCTGAGTGTCGAGCATGATCTTGACCTACCCTTAGGCATTTGGTCCTACCATAGCAAAACTCCATTTACTGTAACACAAGTGATGCTTTCAGAAAAGTTAAGAGTAAAATTATCCCAAAACAAGGATAAAAACACACTTTCAGTTCAGCTTTCAGTGCTTTGATGTGTTATATGCCTGTGATACAAATTTTATTTTAACCAAAATTGCTGCCACACGCCAACACCAAAATGACCCCTGAACAAAATGCATGAATTTTTTTTAGAAAGTTCTGGTATTCTTTTACCTACTTACTGTAGCATTAGACCTCAATCTCACTTTAAAAGTTGAAAAGATAGAGCAAAATAGAGAAATAATCATTTTTACAGCTTGGCTTCACTTTTTGCAATAGGTTTTTGAATTGCAGAACAGATTTGTATTTAAAAATACATGCCGTTTTTATGTTTATAAAGATAAAAGAAATGTATATTCTTGTGTCATGACTCTTTAAATGTTTAGAAACATACGTCTTGACATTTAGAGAAGATGCATATGCAAACTAGTCTTTTCCCAGAGTTCTTCAGACTGGCATTCTGCCTGCTACAATCAGCCTTGCCCCGACTGGCTGTATATAATGAGCTCTTAACCAACAGTAGGACAAGAGAGAAAAACAATTGGAGAGCGATCAATAGCAGTTTCACACAGCGCAGTGAGAGGTCAGAGGTTTCATTTGGGTTGTATGTCATGTGACTCCGAAAGCCTACAATCCTCTGACTTAAGTTCTTCAACCATGAAAAGGTTAGATCTAGATCTTCACATTGAAGAGAATAATCAATAGACCTGGGTATGTCCAGAGTGGTGGTCACTCAAAATGTGTGTTAGTAGTTTGATATAGCAGAAACAAATTCAATTGACTCATTTGTTAAATATAATTAAGCTAAATTGACTTAAGTTCTCTAAGCTCTATACTTCAAAATATTTTCATGCTGAAGTACAGCATGTGATAAAGACATATTTATTTTATGCAACATAAGAATAAGAGAAGACAAACACAGCCAATTGCTAAAATGTTTTATTATTTTATTAATTATTATTATCATCGTCATCATTATTATTCAAGTTTAGATGTAACAGACATCTTTCCCATCTTTGTTGAATCTTTTTTTGCATGTAAAAACCTACCACACACAAAAACAAAAGAAATGAAACAAATATAGTTAAGGTGGCAGCTGAAAAATCCTAAATCATCATCTATGCACTTTAAATGCAGCAAGTGTAAAAACAATAATATTCTAAGAATAATGGTTAAGAAAATGTACATATTTATGCCCTTCGCCTTGACCTTGGCCAAATGAGCTTCCAGGCTCCATCAAATACTCCTTGTGTTTCAATATTGCTAAGACCTTCAAAAATAGGCAAGATCTCTTTCATTTATTATAATGCAGTACCTGTACTTAGCATGCTAATAACACATTTCATCTTTCTTCCTTTGCAATAAACAGAGTAACTGAAGTGCAAGCATTAACATTTTCAAATTAAAATGAAAATAAAAAATTATGTTATTTAATACCCAACTGTATAAATGGTCTGATGAAAAGCGACAATTAAACAATTTCAGTTATTTGTCCAGAGGCATTTGCAGTTAAGCAGCGTTGTAAGGCTAGTTTCTGAGAAACACAGAGAAAGCAACTTTGAGCCTGAATCTCTCCCTTCCCCAAGTTCATATAAATAACGTCTGTATGAAAACAGACCAGGCCCAACTTACTGAACCCATGGCCATGAAAGAGACAAGTATGTAAGACAAGCACAACAAAAATGCATGCAAATCATAAAGTTGCAAACAAAACCAGAATCTGTCAAGGGATGTTCAAATGACTTCAGTAAAAAGTTATCAGTTTTTTCTTTCTTTCCATTAAAATAACATGGAAACTGTAACAAATATATAAACGTCTTTGTAATATACCAAGCTGTTGACTTGATAAATTATGTCTGGAATTAAGAGATTTCTCAGCTCATTATTATTTAAAAACAGATATGTTGTTCAGTTGTTTGGGTGGACAGTCGTCCACTCCACACGAAGAAAATCACAAAAAGAGCATAAAGCAAAGTACAGCTGGGTGAAACTAGACTATAAATAACAATGTTATGTCTCTTTGAGACAACTGCCATTGAAAGGCACCAGAAACACCTGAAATTATTTCATCAACACTACATTTTAAACAAAATGGTTAAAAAATTAAAAAAGGTGTTTTCAATTCCACTTCTGCTAGCACAGAAGATTTTATACTACAAACTGCTCTGAGAATTAGATGTGGAATTAAATATATTTAGACCTACAGGATGTGGATTTGTTTGTATTGTCCCAAAAATGACTGAAAAAGGCTTCCCTTGAAATTGTAAAGTATCAGAAGAGCAGATAAAAATACAGGAAGACTTCAGTCCAATACAACAAGCTACTTCATCAACTACAAAGTACATGTACATGATACAGAGAAGCAACAGAAAGAGACGATGCTTGGAATGAATAGTGCCCTTTGGTGGCCAAAGATAAAAAACGTAGTACTTTTCTTTAATGTCCCACCTTTGGAGGAAAGGAAATGTAATTTTATGTTTTACTGTTTTCGTGGAAAAAAGTTCAGAATAGCAGGTGTTGCTTCATTATGTCGTTTGCTACATTTGCAAATGTAAACGTTTATCAGAGCCGAGCTCAGGGCCCTTATTCGGATGCAATGTTGCATATCAACATTTCATGTAGAAAATACTTTGTACAATATATCAGGCACTGATAATATGATTTACTATTAACAACCTAGAAAAAAATATTTTTTTTTTCATTCCTTCCCAAAATCCTAGAGTAATAAGAATTGCATCCCAGCAACTAAGGCAGCAGCTTAAAAGTTTTGATGGAAATCTGTGACTTGAGTTACGAAATCCTTAAAACAAAACAAACAGGAAAACATACTGTAAGACATTTAGTATAATGTTAACTAGAGACAGTAAGACTTAACTAATTTCGTCTATTTCAGCCATACACATTCCCTGAGGATGCTGGATGTTTGTTTGAGGACGACGGTCATTTATGCTGTTGCCATAGTGACGGACGACAGCCACGTTTTCCCACACTGAGCCACACATGCAGAAACATCCTCATTTTTATATCAGGTAAGAGAACTTTCCATAAATTCATGAATACACACCACAACAATCAAACAAATAATTAAACTGGAGTAGATGTACCTTGCTTGCTAAACTGCCTTGTCAAAAATTACATATCTGAATTAAAGAAAATATATCTGGATTGAGTAGCTACTTGTACCGATTTCTTCAAAAGCAGTTCTTGTTAATTAAAAGTGGAACTAGGTAATTGATTTTTGTCTGTCTGTGTGTGTGTGTGAGAGAGAGAGAGAGAGAGCTTCCACAGAAATGCTATGCTGCTGACTGAAGTTTTTTACATTGGCTTCTTAGGCACCATGATCCATCTTGGCACATTTTGAGCGACAAGTTCAATGCATTCATTCGTACATTAATTTCGAGTCTCTTATTGGGTTTCATTGCTCTAGTTGTGCTAGGACTGCAAGTAAACTAGGCCATAAAGCTCATTGGTTGGAGGGGTTTGCCTCAGGGGCTGCCCGGTGCAGGCCTCGCTGGATGTGTGTTGTGAAATCGTACTTATCAGCGCACGCATGCAGGCAGATACTGCACTGGAATGGCCCACCGTCACCATGGCAACTCATGTGCAGGGCGTAGAGGACCTCGTCCAGGAAGACGATGCCACAGTGGGCACATTTGCTGGACAGATCATCTTGTGTGGCCTGATCGACCTTTTCTGGTTTGGGGACTTGCGATGCAGAACTGTCCTCCTCGACGTCCTCTGGCTGTTCCATCTCCCTTTCCGAGACAGGCGAGGCCAGTTTCTCGCCCGTGACTTTTTCCTTGGCAACGAGGGCCCCGTTGGGTGTCGGGCTGGGTTTGGAATGTTTGATGGCCAGGTCGAGTGGAGTGTCGCTCTCGGGTCCAGCAGGGGGCGGTGGAGGAAAATGAGGTGGTAATGTGAAGGTGGGGTAAGGCACAAAGCTTTGGCACGGATTGGGCAGGCCGGCCACGTGGCCTAGGTAGTGGCCCGGGTTGCCTGGCACGGACATCTTGTACTTAGTCCAGAAACGCAACCAGTCCGCTTCGTTTTGCAGGTCGTTGTGGATGAACGGTAGGGTGAAGAAAGGGTATTGATACTTTTCGATCGGGCTTCCGGGGGGAGAGTAACTGGCCTGTTTTGATGGACGCATGTACTTCTCAATAGGGCTGCCCCGCTCTGAGCCACCCTTAACGTCCCCGCTTTGGGTTCCCGCACCGAGCCCGTTACCCTCGGCCCCTCCGTCGACGGGGCTTTTGTGCATGTGCAGGGGAGGCATACGCTTGTGGATCTCCAGCGTCTGGTTGACCAGGAAGGCGTGCGTGGATCGGGGACTAGGGTGACTTTTGGGCCCGGAGGGACCGTAAGCCTCGTACTTGCCCAGCTGGGCTTGAGCCTCGGCGCGTGATAAAGACCCATCAGATCCTGCCTCCTCAGTCCTTCTCTCTAAAGGGCTGCCGTTGAGACGCTCCTCACTGTTCACACGCTGCTGCTTAGACACCACCTGCTCAGACGGGGCGGGGTCAGGGTTCAGACGCTTGCGTGTCCGTCGACGGATGATCTGCTCACCGTTGTTTTGCTTGATAATGTTCAGCGGTCTGGGGGTCTGAAAAAGAGACAGATATTTGATTATTGATTGCAAAGTTCTCCACAATAATAGTTCATGAAAGTGTAATCTTTACATCATTTTTTGTATCATTTATTCTCACTCATGTCATTACAAACCTATATGACTTTCTTTATTCAGCAGAACACAAAAGAAGATATTTTGAAGCTTCCACTGTATGGACACAAAACCACTGAGACGTTTCTCAAAATATAATTTGTGCGTTTCACAGAAAAAGGAGAGTTGCAAGTTTTTAATGACATGAGATGACCCCGATGAATTTTTTTTTATTTTCATTGTTTTCTATTTCCCAGATGTATAAGCACAGGAAACTATCGCAGACTGATTTCCTGAAAGTGTAAACACTGTGGTACAAACAAAACGTTGCTTTGTTTGTTTGATCATCCTAACCAGCCAAACAGAGCAACACTGTCTCAGACCAACCATGTGAGTTTGGGGCGGGACTATCTGTTTGACCAAGCAGATTAGAGGGAGCATTCAGAAAATAGGTTTAAAAAAAACAATGAAAAATCATCAACCATTAAACAGTCATTATTTTAGACATTATTTGGTGTTTAAAATACACAAAAAATGAGGCAGTGAGGCTGTGTGAAAAATATCAGGTTTGTAATGATTTTGCCGTTACGGTTTTTTAAAACCACTGTGACTGTCATTTGTGTGGAAAGGGAAGACGTGACTGTTGACTATATTTACTGCCTCATAAAAAGAACTCTAATCTAATATTGTGATTTGAGTGTAATGATTCATCTCATCTGGGACAGTGAGGACACACTCCTGTAATTAGGCCGGTTATCATAATAATCTGCCATCAAAAGGCTATTAATTACAGCTTTATTTTCACCAAACTTCTGGAGCCTAGCTCAAAATCAAGTGTATATAGTCACAAATATACATCTGTGTCAACGAGAGGAGTACACGCCATTCTCAACCCCTTCATACCGGCGATTTCAACGGATTGTAAAAGAGGCTCTCGGATGAACTGCCAGAACGAGACAGAAATCAATGTCTGAAACTGTTATCTACTGTGCTACTTTATGAGAATAAGCCTGAGGTAACAGTATTTTCCCTCTCGTTTCTCATCATTGGCGTGCGTTCCAAAATGGAAACTGCTGTGGTTGGAGACACGTGAGATATGCACATTTCCTTCAGTGGCAGACCTGTAACAGAAGGGAAAGAATGGCACGCTTGGGCTTTAAGTCATTACCCATTTATCACCACTTGTCTGTAATCTATTTTTCTGAGCTTAGATTCCAGCATGCTTCTGGTCGAGCGGCACGAGGGGGATGCAGCTCATCTTGTCCTCTGCTGTACCGCCAGACACAATCTTCTGTGTCCCCCACAAGAAAGATAATTGGCAGAAGATAGAGAAAGCCATGCCCATCCCACCCCGTGACCCTCCCAGCTCTCCCAACCATTCTGTTTGCTGACTCCGAGGTGGAGACACACTGGGAGAATCGATCACGTATGCTTGCTACTTGACTTTGTAGCGTCCAGATCCACAAAGATGTTCTCAGGGTGAGTAATTCAATCCCTCTCAGAGAAGAGAATAAAAGAGGGCAGTGGTTCATAAAAATAGCGTTCTCTGGGACCCATTTCCCTTAAAAGATGAAAAAAATAATGTATGCAAAAACCTAGCTCCAACAAAACGGCCTCAGCCTAGCTTTTGGCTCTGTACTATATGTTTAGGAGGAAGAAATGGGAGCTGTGTTTTTTTTAAAATGTTTAGCCACTGGGGGACAGAGTTAAATCTAAAACAAATCTTTCTGTGCTGCCCGAGTTCAGTTAATGCCCTGTGATGGATGGTGTTAAAATGCAAGCTCTGGCTTTTGGAACATGTCGGGATGTCTGTCTGGAGAGAGGATCAAAATCAGACAAAAAGAAAGACTGCCCTCTACTGCCGGACCATGACAGGCCTCGCTGCACATTCCATGAAGTGAAGTGTATTTGGTAACACTAGTTACAGCATTAGCTATGAACTAACAATACTTCTACAACATTTATTAATCTTGGTTCATGGTAATTTCAGCATTTACAAATACATTTTTAAAATTTTGACTGTACAATGATCTAACATGAACAACGGTATTGCCATTAATTAACATTACCAAGTATTAATAAATGCTGAAATATTACATTTTTGGTGCGTGTTTACTAATGGTATTTACTAAGTGTTACTTAAAAGAAAGAGATGATGCTTGGTTTTAACACTTGGGTAATCACAGATCAATTTGATCATTTCTGTTTCAAGAATCAAACCAGAGCAAAGAAGATAAATGTTAATATCTCAAAGTCTTTGATGATCTGTGTTACTAAAGCTACTCTAAAATCATACATAGAACTTGCTTGTGATAAACTACAATCGAGATAATCATTGCATAAGCAGATTTTAAATATAAAATTATATACTGTTCTAATATAATTGATATTCTACCTAACTGACATTTCGACTTTCACACAATTCCAGATATTTCAAGGTTTTTGATATTCATATGAACCTTGGAATAAGTAACTCTTGAGTCTCAAATAATGTTGAACAGAAAACATCTAGTTTGAACCTTGAACAGATACTTTACACTAAATACAACTAAAAGCTAGAATTTACAGTAATTTATGTCTTAGTCATACGCAAAGTATCATTTATTAGCTTTGCACCAAGTATTATATATATATATTGTTTATTATGGCATAAAGAAAACCTGAAGATGATTCTGTGGTATATATTGAATTAAACGAAAGAAATTGTATTGCACATGAACTAAAAACCAGAAGTCTTTCTATTAAATAGCCTTGAGGTACCTTGAAGTAACGGTCAAACGTACTTAACTTTTAGTACTGCTGACAAAATACATAAACAACCATCTCTTTACTTTTTCCTCAGTCAGCAACCTTGAGCATCTCTATTCATTTCACCTCATCTAGCTTTGACAGTCTAAGTACTGTACCTTGGAGCTAAAGAAGTGCAGATAAAACAAAAAAAACATCTTCTTTTAATACTGAAAGGTACACGAGCATGCGAGTCAGCTCCGTCTCGACTGTGCATTCCATGAATAAAAACCCTGTCGCTATTCCAGAGTTTACAAGCATTTCTTTCTACCTATTAGGGTTTTTATTCAGAGGAATAGTCAGAGTTTAGGAGATCCAAATATTCCATCTGCAACCCACGTAAAAGCTCCTCGACGGCGAATCTGAAGTTACAAACCGAGGCGGCCGTGAGAGTTTTATGTCGGGCATTGACGCACAGCTACGCGCATGTCGAGTGCTATTATTAGAAGATAAAATCTGAGAGACATTTATTATTGCAATGTGTTCTGGCATGAGGGACCCAGACCTCCATTTAGAGCTCTCTACAGTGTGGTTTTATGAGGTGCTATTATGAAATGATTTCTGTAAGGCGTATAAAAGTTTTTATTTAAAAGTATAAAAATACTACTGAAAACCTGACTGCCAGGCCGACACAGAGGACAAAATCTTTGATGGACTATGTTGGCGTGACATCACTGGAACAGTCATTGTGAATATTGATCAAAACAGGGAACGATTCGACTACAAAGTCTTTTAATAAACACTCCACCCCATTCCTCATTCTTCTCTCTCTCAAGAATTCAAGAATCAAATTGGCAAAGATGAGTCAGCGTTCAATGGCTAAAACCAAAAACAGAAACAACAGATGAACAAACGAATCCCGCAGCCGGTGTTTGGAGGGACCCTGAAGGCGAAGGTTTCTCACAGTCTTGTTTATTAGCTTCTAGTGGAGTGTGATGTGTAAACAACCTGATGGTCCACTGCAGAAGCTACTTTATGGAAAAAGAACACAATGAACAGCCAAACAATGAAAAACTGATCATTCAGTCCAGCGATGGAATGTATGAATGTTTTCAAAGATGAGCTCTGACAAATAAGAGAAATAAAAAATTGTGATCAGTATTCTAGTGCTGAATGCAATCCTTTCTACATACAAATTTAAATAAATCTGGTTTTAACTATTCCCTATAGTGCCTGTCATCATTAACCACAAAAAAACATGAAAAACACAAGAAAAAATATATATATTTTCCATAAATAACTTCATATTTTAAATCTGTGATTCAAAACGTAAAAATCACTCTTGTATTTAAATAAAACACTATTTGAGAAATGAGAGGCTGAATGAGTCCTAAAGCTGATGTAACTCTTGTAATCTAACCACATCAGACAACTGTTGACAACAATGTCTATGCGTTACTAACAATAGGAACCGGAACAATTTTACTCATACAACCGAGTGAAATCTACCGAAAAAAAGTGTTAGCTATTAAATCATCAGAGAATGATTTATATATAATCAACCAATTAAACTAAATAAATACCTTATTGTTCTCTCCATAAATAAGTGTGTTTGGAACAAGCTATGGGTCTGATCAGAAGTAACAAGAACAACATACTTGTCAAAATAGCTATTAAAAAGCTATTAAATTACATCAAGACTACTTTTCAAATGAGACGAACCATAATTTCAAGTGAACTGACACTGTTGTCAGTTAGATTAAAAATGCTAAGCACCCAGTAACAAGCAATAAAAAAAGTTAAAATATCTTCAGGAAACTTAATGGAGAAATAAAAATCACAGCAATATTCAAAACGTTGCTTAAATTTATATTACTAGCAACCCAAAAATATCATGCCTATATGGCCGAGGCCTACAAATTACCATAGCCAATGAACCGAACACACCGCACCCCACTCCTTATCAAATTCATCGTCCCTATGTCTTTAAATATTAGCGTGATCTCAGTTGTAAAGCTGTCAAGAATTCGTCCCGTCTCCCTCAAAGTCACGGCCACCCCCTCTGCTGTTTCTCTGTCCCGGCTACCCATGATGAAACTCCAACATAAATGTCAAAGTCAGAAAAACTTCCACCGCAAGGAAACTTATTTATTCCAGACAGTGTTTAATGTGGGCCAGTAAACGGAGCATACAGTATTTCACAGGGCCGGCTGTGAAGCGCCCATTGATTGCAGGCTCTGTGATGAAGCGGTGCAGACAGACGGGCAGATGTGAGCGCCTGTGCTGGGTCCAGTTAGCACGACTCGAGCCCGCTTAAACCACCAGGTGGCATGGGCCCTGAAAGGACCTCTTGTGGTCCGAGCGCTGCGATGCCTGACTGCCTTACCCGAGCCGACCACACTGGATCAGTTAGCTCCCTGTATCCCAGCCCGTGCCACCCAGGATCAGGTAGTGATCGCCTGGGGCCACCGAGGCAAGAAAGCGGCTCCAACATTGCATATCAGGGCAAGAAAAAAATAAAACTGAAAGACTTGACCCAGTTCTGGAGTTCTATTAAAATGCAAGCTAATGTTAAAGGGATAGTTCACAAAGTAACCCTTATGTCATTCTAAACTTGGAACCAGGATGTTCACTCTGCTCTTTTAAATGAAATGAAAGTTAATGATGACTTGGAATATAACGTGCATGTGAAATTTCTTCAACTTGAAAGCATCTGGTCACCATTCACTTAAAATGTATGAAAAAAAAACCCAGCATGAGGGTGAGTAAACTATTCCTTGGAGTCCAATAAGAGATGGTGGGCACAAGCACAATGATGATTCTGTTTCTGAGCCATAAATGTTGTTAAATTTGTTTGTCTAGACACCATTTTAAAGAAAACAGTGGAACACTTTCAAGGTTACAGACCAAGTTTAAGGTACAGCTACATATGGGTGGAGAAGAAATAAAATAAATTGGGAGAGCAAAGAACTGTGAAGCTATAAAGCAAATCAAATTAAGTCCAGAAAAGATTTATATTTCTGAGCAGCTCCTTTTCCTGAAGTACATGGGCTCTCCCAACAGACTAACATAACCCAAAAATTATTAAAATGGGCACTGCTCCCTGCATTCATAAATTTCGTACTTTATAAAACGGTACTAAAATGTGATCTAATATCTTTTTAATTGTCAAATTGTTGGATAACTGGAAAGGCTCTGTAAAAGTATGATCATAACATCTTACGGGAGGTTTAAAGTTTTTAAAGGGACAAAATTCTGTGCTTATTTTCTCACCATCAGAAAAGAAAGGAAAATAAGGGTGAGTAAATGATGGCAGAATTTTTATTTTTGTGCAAACTATTATTTAAGGTTGGCCATTGTGGCTGGCTCAGGTTTTAAGGTCAGGTGTTTGTGAGGACTGTGGGAAGTGGGGCACCCAATCGGTGCAAGATTACTTCCATAGGGCCATTATCTGGCTGCAGGGCTGAGGAAGGCCAAAAGGGCTGTTCCCCCGGGGAGCCCCCAGCATCCTCGCCTGACAGCACGGAAATGAAGCGGTCAAACCGGAGCTGCTACACTGTCACCTCTACATTCATTTCTACTCTCCGACTCTCCGATTTGTGGGTGGGCTGGAGAGGCGTTCTCGCCATCCCTCGCGAAGATGTTTTCTTAGCTCCCTCCTTACCGAGTGCAGCTTCTGATACAGGCCACACGCGTTGCACACGTAGCCGCCGTTGGCATTCTTCCGCCACAGTGAGGTCTTGGTGGTGAGACAGTTGGCGCAGAAGACCCCCGAGCCTCGTCGTCTCTGAAATCATAAAGAGAGAAAGCCAAAGTTAGTACAAAAATAAAAAGAGAGAAGTAGGGAAAAAGAATAAGATAGCAAAGTATAATGTAAAAAGAAGAGCAAAGAGAGGCAGGGAAAAGAAAGAAATGAAAACAGCTCACAGTGAAAGATACAATCTGTCGAATCACAAAGTCAGGGTGACCCTGACCTAATAGATCTTAACACAAATGAACTTTCTGCTGATTTATAATACCTGGTACTTCAAACCGGGTCAGCACTTTGGCTAAACACAAACATATTTTCTTCAGTAATTGTTCAAGACTAACTAAATAGCCACAAGACGTCCATCTGAATGCATTTGGCTGGTTGTACTTCTAGAAAACTGAAAATTTATTTATTTATTTATATTTTACCACCATATCAGCACCAATGGCTATATTCATGGCAATCAACAGTATTTAAAAACACACACACACACACAAAAAACCCCATCAATATACTAAAACAAACATGTATACCAATAACAACCATAATGATAACAATTACATATAATTTTTAAATTTAATATTTGATAGAAATTCTAAAATTATTCCAGGAGAAACCTTTTTAAAAATGTCCATTAATATATTTTCTGAATAAAAACGTTGTTTAATATCATTTAAACAAGGACATTCTATTAAAATATGTTTTACACTCAAGAAATCTTTACACAAATCACAAACCGGCTTCTCTTCCCCTTTTAATAAAATAGTGAGTGAGTGAGTCTTGAGTGGTCAATTCCACATCTTGATTTAATATTGGATTCACCTCATATAGTTTGTTATTATTTTCGCATTTGTTCCATTCCATTCGCCATTTATTGTAAATGTACAGATTCAATATAGGTTTAACGTCAGACGCTGGTATTTACATGGTCATTTCCAACAGAAGTGCTTCCTTAGCTGCTTTATCTGCATGTTCATTACCAGTCAATCCCATATGGCCCGGTATCCAACAAATATTAAAATCTTGTTTCTTTAAAGAGTCCACTTTTCCTATTATGTTAATAATTATAGGGTGCTCAGTTTTTAAAGACTCAAGTGCTTGCAGGCCGGACTTGGAATCCGTGCAGATTAAAAAATGACGTTGTTGTTTCTTTTCTAAAACTGAAAATTTCTAGATGAATTATTCAACTTCTTGTGACCCATTCCTAATGACAAGTACCTTTAAATATATCTCAAAATATCTGGTAGCTTGAGATATTGCACTTTACTGTGAGAGGAGGGAAAATAAACTGAACCGTGAAAAAAAAGAAGAGAGATATAGCTACATGAATCATCCACTGGGAACAGACAGAACTACAAGTGTATCCCGAGAGTCATTCGGGGCAAAGCAGGAACGATCTAGATTACGGCCCCTGTAAAACTCATTTAGCCTTATAGAACGTATGCGATTTATTTAGCCTAACTTCAGACGCCTTGTGTAGGGTCCCTATTCCTCCTGCCAGAAAAGTACAATGCTCCTAATTGTGCTCTAATACATTTAGAATGGAAAGCTTTCTGTGGACATAATTTTGGCTCTGCGTCTGCAGAGCTTTTTTGGCAGGGGATCGGGCACTTGATTCATCGGGTGTTTCACAACGTATCAGTAAAAAGTTTTGGGGCGCAGCCAGCTTCCTATAGGGTCATTTTTCCATCCAGATGCGCCATTGGAGGGCCCTGCATCAGCTAAACTAATTATGATCTCACCTTCGTTGATGCCTGCTCACTCTACAGTTCGACATTGGCCATTAATCATAGATACATAGAAAATGAATGTGAAAAGAGAATGGGCTACGGTAGCCCGTGCGACCATAAAGATAAAAAATGATGGCAATAACTTAATGAGATGGAGCAATGTTTTCCGTGAGCTATCAGCAAATGCAAAGTCACTCTGACAACTGCCCTTTAGAGCCGAAGAGCATTATTCTGATGTGTTCAGCATTTCAGACCAAGAGCTCAGCATGGTCTTTACTGTACAAATAAAGTAGCATGAGCGATCACCTTACCACAGGTTCAAAATGTCTGCCTATCCTCCAGTACAATACCTTGCAGCGGGATTATCTCAAAATCGAATTATGGTTAATTTACGTCAGAGTCTGTGCTTTCTTACAACCCTAAATCCAGAAGGTATATATTTTCCAATCTCACTGGGGTTTTTAGAGGACCACATGCTAGTCCTGACAGTTTAGACGTGATTGATTGATTTATTCTTTCCTATCCTGTTCTAGCGTTACAAGCCAAACAGAGCGTCCGTCATCGGCTATGTGGATTTCTCTCGCTCGCCTTCTGGGCTCCACGTCCAAATCACTCACACGTGTTCAACAACACAGAAGACCCGTGCAGAACAGATGCTGAAAGTTAACACATAGTACAAACCTACACACGGTTTAAACACAACTGATAATTTGTCTTATTGGTCACATCATTCGTTCATGCTGAATGCCCAAAATGTTTAGCTAACCTGAAAGTATATACAGTATACGGTTTTGTATACTGTGGGCCAAAACTTCAGGCTTTACAACAAAATCAATCAAAAAACCAGTCTGTATTTCACTTTGGTGTCTACCGACACACAGAAGCATGGTTTAGTCTTAAAGTTAGCCTCTTACATTTTGTAAGAAGAAATAAATAAAGCATGAAAATCACAGATCAGTAGAAAAGTGAAAGGGTCTTTGTCTGCACAAGGTGAAACCTTTAAACATGTGTTTCTGTCCAAAAACCACTACTCTGGTGTGCAAATAAAATGTTGAAATTACTTGGCAGTTTAACTGCAACATTACATGGTTTAAATCGATTGTAAAAATGATAGTCTGACCTCAGCAGAAGTGACGCAAGCAATACAAAAACCGCCTACTAAAGAAAACATCTGCTGTACGTCTTCGAACAACGTTCCCTTTCTGGAAACTTTAACATCAGATGTTTTCTCTAAAGTCTTCATTTTTCCCAGAACTTTGACAAATGTGGAATATTCCTCATGTTAAGCCACGACGATGAAAACAAACATCTTAACACAGTGTTAATGTTTTTGTCATGGGTGAAAGACAGAGCGGTGACACAACGACCTTAATTGTAAAAAAAAGGACAAATTCTTAAAATCAAATGATCAGTGTCATTAAGTTCATTGTTCACATTGTTTATTGTATAAGTGAGCTTTTTAGCAATAAACAAGTTTACAAAAAATTTAAAGGCTTTTTTGTGTGTTCTCTGGCGCAGTACATCACAGCAGGAGCATAACTCCATAATTCAATTAAACCAGCAACTTACATTTACAACACAGCAGGTATCTGCCAATAAACAATATGTCATATACAAACTACACGCAGGAATTACTACAACATTTGCTTGCACTGACATCAGGTCAATCCAAACAATCCAAAGACACCGGAAAATCTCTGAAAAAATACACAAAAACAAAACAAGCACGCCAAGATGGGAACAAGCCATAATGTTTACATTTTAAATAGGAGGGTGGGCTCAAATCAGGTGGGAGGGGCAATAAGGTTTGGGAAGGGGGCGGGTCATGGGGTTTAACGAGTTCAAATGTCAATTACACAGGAAAGCACAGAAATAGCCATCCCGTGTTAAACGGTGCACAATCCCAGACTTCCTTTTCAATTATCAACTGGACCGTTCAGCCATCTGTAAAAACGAATGTGTACCTTGCGTTGCCAGGTTGTGTTTTTTATATCGTTCTCCCTTCATTACATCTCATAAAAGACAAGTTGGCAGGAGAGAAAAAAAACACACTGCAGCTGCACACCGGAGGAAAAGGAGGGGAGAAGAACCAGAGAAAGCCTTGATTGTCTTTGTTTTCCCAAAGTGTGGGGCGATTTTTCTCGCCTGCCACATCTGGCTGTGCTGTGAGGTGATGCACTGTTTTTTTTCTGTGAGCTGGAGGGGCCGCAGAGAGCCCGGGTCCTGTCTGTTTCCTGGCCTGCTTCAGTTTATCACTGTATCTGCTCTCACTGTTGCTGCTATCTGTTATCCTTCACGGCCTTCGCTAGGTGCCGTGCATTATCAAGCTATCATGGCTTGAAACACCACTAATCATAATCATCAGAGAAATTATCACCACATATCATCATGCAAAGGAATACATTTTTTTATATGATACAGGTATGCGCACAGGTGGGTTTGTTACTTGCTGTTAACAACAAAATGGTTGTGCTTGTTTGCATTGCGGGTCGTGATGAATGACCCTGGTGCTTTCTGCGGATGGACCGTGCGCATGTTTGCGTGTGATTGATTGCGAATGCCCTGCATCGGGTGCTCTGGGGAGCCGGACTAATTCTGGTCCTGGTGAGAAGAACCCGAAGTAATTAGAGGCAGGAACTAATTACATCTATTTATTTAACAAGCATGTTCCCACAATCCCATAAAGCTCTCCATTAAGAGCTTTTAATCCCAGGTGAAAGAGGTGGGGTTCAAAAGTCACACCTTTCTGCTTAAAACCTCTTACTGTAATCTACAGCTGCTCTTCAAGGTTATACATTTTTACACCTACTGTCATTACATGGCCGATAAACAACGTGCTGTCTATTGGAAATATCTGTTTAAGCAGTATAAATAATTGGGAGCAGGTCTGGAACATCATCCCAAGTGTGTGTTTTGGTGAAAATTACGTGTCTAAACACAGACTCACTTAAATGAGACTTGGATACTCTATAATTGACACACATCACAGATACAATATGTGAAAACGAAGGCTAAATAAGGAATTTGGCTGGATGAGAAAAAGAGAATTCTTTAGTTTAAAGAGACGATTTACACACAAAGCCACTGAAATGAAATTACATGTAATTCACTTAGTCAATCCGCAGGGCCTCTTACATTAAATAAACAATTATTTAATCAGCTGTGGGGAAATTAGGTGAACCCCTGCTGACAATTTCAATTTTAGAAAATCCTGCATCAACAATTCAAGGCTCAGGCGGTATCATCACAACGCCTCAGGCAGACATCTGGATACAATTGCGGACATATCGAACCATCAAGTCCGATCTTAGGTGGATGTTATACTGGGTTTACGCAAATCCAGCGGCTCTCGCTAAATTGCGGCCCTAATTGTATAATTCAGTTTGATAAATCAGGTTTAATATTTTCCTTGAATGCTTTGTTACTCCTAGAACTTTAAGAGGAGAGCCTGGGAGGTCACAGTTCAGTGTAATATTCTTATATCAAATTGCTGTTCCTTCACTTTGCTCTCGTTTCATGTCTGGATGAAGTCTGCAGAAAGTAGGAAAGATGATATCTAATCATCTGCTGCTAATCATGGGGATACAAAGGCACTTAATTAACCTTAGAGACATATGGTATACAGTGTGTGTTACAGTGTGTTTTTCAGAGGCCAAAATGGGACCTACGTTTTAAAACCTTCAAAACAAAAAAAAGCAAGATTTTGTCACACACACACACTTATATAAGGTAATCAACTTGCAGTAAAATCTATAGACTGAACAAATATAAATATAATATAGGGAAAGTATACAGCTAAAGTAAAATTTTAAATAAAAAAATTCAACAACAATATAACTGTATATTTGACTTAGTTTACTATATGTATTAATTTCCTTAAAATTTTTTAATAATCATTTTTAATAAAGGGTAATGCATTATATGCAATATAAGTTTAAGAAACAAAGACAAACCGGTTTACCGGTTCCCTTGGCCCATATTTAAGCTACTCTCACCAGAACCCTTAGAAAAGATGGGCTTCAGACTCTCCATTCAACGAGAGCCCTTCTGTTATCTCCATCCAAATCCCCATCGCCCCTTTTTCCAGCCCTGCATATCTCTACGGCATATCCCGCTGTTACACAAGACTATCTGAGCTCTTGGCATTCTCTCTAAATCCGATCGAATCAGAAGACATGATCAAAGACACGCAAGCCTCTGTGTGAAAGTGTGAAGCCCAGATATCTATTTGCACTCGGAGGGCTTAAAGTTGTAGTCATGAGAGTAGCCTATTGTACTGAAAGAAAAATCAAAGGTCTCTCTCCTTCTTTTGCAAATAGAGGACGGCTTTATGCATTCTAGAATAATCTATTCCAGGGGCCGAACAATGCTCGAGTCTCTCCTTACCGCTACAAAGCCATTAGGCCTTTTGACAGTATCACTACACCCGTATCCTCTTATCTAGGTCTTCCTTAGATATGCGGTATCCTCTTCTGAGGAGCAGTTCCTGTCTCGGTGACAGGAGAGGAAGTTCGGACCCTCGTAGCCAGACTTTAAACGAGTCATCAGTCACCTTTGTAAGATCCTTTTCAATGCTGTTTGTGTCGAGTTGTCCTGGATGTCATAACATGGGGCCAGCTGACCCCGGACAACAGTTAAAGTGAGTGACAATGACGAGCAGGAAAGAGAGCAAAGAGTTCAAGCGTGACATCATCAGCACACCTGCTCATGTGTCAGAGAGGCCAGTGGGGTTATTGACAGTCACAGAACATGGTGATGGCAACAGGTCACTGTCTGATCTAGGAACAGTTTCCTATTTAAAAAAATACTATATTTATTAAGACAAAAACAATTAATTTAGACCTCAGATCAGTATTTTAGTTTCAATGTCCATCTTTCAAAAATGATGTTTTCCTTTTCTTTATGTGCATTGTTGTGTATTATACATAATATGTGTAAAAAAAATATTTTACAAATATAAAAATCATGTTTTAATCATGTTAAGTCAAAATGAACTATTGCTGGTCTTTATGTCGCCATACAGTCTATAGGCAGGAAGCCGCAATAAGCACCAAACTTTTTACCAGAAGTGAAAAGTTACAACTCAAATGACTGTTTTTAAAAGTTAAAAATAAGGTAAGATAAATGAAGGGTGATAAAAATGTGACAGAGACAGATTCTTAAACAATCAAATTGTAATTGTCAGGTCTTGCCAAATATTTTCAATCTGCGTGCCCGAGGCAAACGATCTGATTTGAAAAAAACTGCTTCCTTAAACCATATCAAATATAAACTGTGGGAACTGCCACAAGCAAAACTCTGGCACACTTTGCTTTAATAGTGTGTGCTTTAATATTGTGTGGAAAAAAGGACACTGAAACCTCCATTCACCTTGCCCTGGAGGAGAAACACATCTAAGTGTGTCTATGTGTGGGAGAAAGACAGCGTATACTACATATCACTCAGTCCTATACCCATACTGCTCTATATACTAACAATGACAGTCTTTTTTACTCAACTAGTGTTTCCCTGTTGTAAATTCCACAGGAGCCTGCTGAGGTAAGCTGTGGGCTGCTGTACGTTTGTGGCTTCGCAATAAACAACAAGTTACGAGAACGCCGAAGCTGCAAATCGCCGCGGCTGAGAAAGAAAAGGTAAACCACACTGCCTACACAGATGTATTCACACCTAGCGAAGCGCGGATAAACACAAAACCTGACGCTTTCTGCCGTGCATTTACGGGCAATTAGGAAATCTAGAAAACACTTGAAAATACAACCAAGAGCTTTAATTTCACTGTCAGACACGAAGCGTCACGATAATTGCTCCTGTAACTGTGAACCTAATATTTTACTGTGCTCTGAGAAAATATCAGATAACATTTATATGCTTCACCTCAGAGAAGAAAACTGGCAAATGTACCCACTCAAAAGCCTGAAACACAGAGAGATTTAGTTTGGTGTAGGCGGTCACTGCGTGGGATCAGATAAAACAGTGACACCATTTCGCCTGATAAACACGGTCAGAACTGGTCGTGACAGTTCGCTGGACCTGGATCAGGGTGGGCGGCTGCCTTTAAGATAAATATAAAAAGACTTTTAATTGAAGATGACTCTTTGGATGAAAGGAAAGTATCATACTAATCAGATTTGACAGTTAATTTGTGTCTCTGTTTACCAGATGAGCTCAGTTTTATATTTATATGATTTTTGATAGATTTATAAAATTGGACTAGCCTATATAATACAACACAGGAAAGGAAAATCAACCAGTTAAGCAATGTCATTTGACATGGACAACATCTTTTTCAAATCACATTTTTGTGTCTGATGAAGCAAAAGAAAAAATGTATAGTGAATGTTGTAATATATGTTGTACACCAAAGACTTTACAGTTAAAACAAACAAAACCTTCCGATTTTAGATGATTTCATATTAACAATGTAAAAGCCTTTACTGTACTATTTATGCACAATAACAAAACAGGGTCCCTAATATTACTTTTTGTAACAGATCTGCCCTAATCTTGAATTGCACACTGAAATCTTGAATTAATTCATTTACTTTTAGCTGCAAACATACATTTTCATATCATTTTATATTGTAAACTGCAAAACTGCTTCTGAATGTTTTTCTAAAATCTGACACAATCACTAATTCAATCAAACAGACATCTGAGCGAAACACTGTGCGTGTTTCAAACAATTGACTATTAATTTATATTATGAAAAAATGATAGAAAACCAAACTCAAAGTCAAACTCAGAAAGAGAATGGGGGGTAAAGATGAAAACATGATATACTGTGGGAAGGCAATATCCCACACAGCTTTAATTAGTAAAGTCCATGGGGCTCAAAACCCAGGCGAGATCCTCCATCATGTTGCCCAGAAATCATTCACCCACTCCGAGTACACAGGAAGGGACCATCAGCCAACTACTAACACTAATGAAGCCTCTATGGAGCTTCTATAGTTCAGTGCCCATCAGCTCAAATGACTAAACATTGACACTGGGCTCAGATAAAATGCTCCTGACTGGCACTACAGCAAAGCAAAGCATTTGTAAAGGGAATTGTTAGTTAAAGAGCGATGCATGCAGACAGCATTTGCATTTCACTGCCTTGAAAATCTATATGTAAACAGCACTGGCAAGATATTTTGCTCCACTGTAATTTAATAATAATAAGTAATGGTCATTGACTACACTAAAATATAGTTGCATTTGCTTTTTGCATTTTTAATACTAGGGTCTTGGCATAAAAAAACTGGATGATTTGATTTAAATGAACATGTTAGAGAATTATGGCATGCTGTGTTGATTGCACATGGAGACTGTTCAGTGTTCTGTCGGAAAAACGAACTGCACCAGCTTCAAAGTACAGCAACTGAGTTTCATGGGTTATAATTGCCTAGCAACCCTGGACAAGTGAGCTCTCTAAATTAGCTCCTAAAACGTGGACGACTTATGAGCCAGTTGAGCAAATTTCATTGTGCTAAATCTGGATAATTACAGGAGTTTTCGGGGAGTTTTCAATGTAATGAATGGCACTTTGTTGTATTAAACCCGGTTCTAAACGGATGGAATATGGAAAAGACATATTTGGGGGCCAACACCTCCATCAGTCTGCAGGGAACGACTAAGGCTCATGAACCCAATCAGTCATAATAAAGCTTTGATTGAGAGGGAAGTTCTTGGGAGTTTGATTGCACAGAGAAACAGAAGGACGCCAAACCGCCCACAAAGACGAATCTTTTGAGATCGAGAGAACATAAAAGATTACAGTCCCATAATCAGATTTTTTATGCAATGAAATTAATACACATATTGTATACCGACCAAAAAAACTTTTGAGTACAGTTAGAAAAACATACCAAATAAAAGATGATGGAAAGAACAGGAAATACAGTTTTTTGGCAGCCATGTTCACCTTGACCCTGATGGTCTGATGAGCTTTGCTCATTTCCCAACACTGGACTCCTTCCCCACCACTGAGCTAATCAGGGCAGGCAGGTCACACAGACCAGTATCCGCCAAACAGGCCAGCAAAGAAGAAGAATCTATTTTAGGACACGATTCTGTGCCTCCACATTGAAAAAAAAGCACTTTAAAACAAGACCAATGAAATACTTTCCCTTTCAACCATTATGCTCTTACTGTAAGACAGTACTTAATTACCAAACTATAACTGGAACAAAATCTACAAAGACTCTGAACGGGAAATAACCACTGACAGAGACGCTTTTACGGTTGTCAATTAAACTTAAAAAAATGCAACTGAATAAATCAGAAATGAAATCATGAAATCAACTGAGAACCAAAACACCTAAATAAGGACAAAATATTACATCATTCTGGAAGGTGAGTAAAGCATTGAAAACAAAATTTATGCAGTTAGCAGTCAATATACTGTTGGTTTTATTTTCATATAATTGAACATAAGCCTCTGACATCAGATGCATTTTAAAATTGAGTTCTGTCTGATGAAGAGGTGGGAGTCGATCAAACATGCTTTCTCTGAGCTTTTTTATTGCTATTTAATTGAATCTTTTTTATTGAGTGACCAAGAACGGAGCACAAGCCAAACTGTAGAAACAACCTTCAGCACATAGCTCACAAGCTAGATATGATGAAACTAGTTGATTTATAACATTTTTCTTACTCTAAACTGTATGCGTTGGAGTGTGCCACAGGATTGAGAAAGCGATATTTTTAATGGGTGCAAGTAGTGCTGAGGTCCATTACCAATTCCATCTGGAAAAGTGTTGAAGTACGGGCCCCCATCTGCCCTCAGGCAAATTGAATGACTAGCCTGTTTCCAATTTTCACAAACTCTAATATCTAAAAGATACCAACATCCAACCTTTCGTATGGTGCAACCGGCCCTTAACAACGAAACGATGTGTTCAGCAGTTTTTCTCCATCCTTTTCCTGTGCCTGTAACACTTTTTTTCTTGACCTTTGCTGCTAGCGTTCATGCAGGCCATTGTTAATTATCCCTCCAACCGCCTAAACGTGCTGGTTTGTGGACATTTAATTACAACGGCTACTGTAAGTCCCATCTAAGGGCACAAACACGTAAGCTAGGAGGTGGGAGAGCATTTTGCGACACGTCGATTTTAATGAAGTGTCGAAAGTCAAGCACACATATATTCGAGAACGGCGCGCGCTTCTGTGCCTGTATAAGATCGGGATACATTACCATAGATGAAAGTCCTGACCCTCATGAATACAGTAAATGAAATCCAATTTCTATTACACAAAATATTTTTTATGTTTTTACCTTTTAAAATTGGTGTCATAAACCTGGCGGTGGATAAACAAGATATTGACCTTTTGCCAAGTTAAAAAGCTGAGATAAATCTTGCTCCTCCAATACGGCTTACTGATTAAAGTGCCAGTGTGCAAATGGCTGTCAAGTCTCGTATGGCGTGATGCTGAGGAACTAATTTCACTCTCACTCACTCATACAGATTCATAAGATACGACTTCTGCAGTCAGAGGATGCCAGCGTGAACCATTAAGTGCCTCTTAGTGACAGTAACACTCAGTCTAATGTGGCTTTTGGGAACAGGGATTGTACTGTTCAACCAATTGTTTCATTATTGGGGCTAGTTGTAGCTGTGCACTTGCTGTGTCACCCACCACTGCTTACTTTTGTATGTATACTTAATTCCAATTAGAAATGTATGTCTCTTTAGCTTACAGATGGTATTTACACACATCAGAATTTATTTATATTAAATATAAACATGTATGTATATGCGCAAACCCAGCGTTACTTATGTGACATTTTCAGTCAAAACTTGACATATAAATAATATATATATATATATATATAAACTTGAATATAATGATAGTAATTAGTGAAAGTAAAACACGTATATAGATACATATACATACATATTATTTATTATTTTTAATATTTTTTTTGGACCCAATTATGATAAATATGGACCACTATGAAAGTGACAATTCTAAAACCATATTTAAAACGTTAAAAAAATAGTAAGGAAAAAGCAGCTAACATGTATCCTATTATATACTAGTATTTCTCAACATCAAATTTTTTTTGTTTTGGTGTTACAGATGACGACACAGAACGTTTCTGTGCTTACTCGGTGCTGCAGCCACCCAAGGCTGAAGGGCATTATGGGATATGGTCATTCTTAGAGTATCACTCAGACCAAAACCCATAAAGATGAGACACAGCAGCTGTGATCAATACATGAATTACAATTTCGTTCTTTTTTTTCTTCGCTCTTGAACACACTCAGCGTGCTCATTGCGTACATGGGTTAGGGCTACGCTAGTGGGTTTACAACAAACTGGCACAGGCTTGATCGTGACCCAGCGCACAACAATGGGCGTGTGGATCGAAGCCTATCTAGAATAAGCAGTGATGAAAACAGCCGTGTAGGGAACTGATGAAGGTGGAGTGCAGGGTCACGATTCTTCTCACTTCAATCATCAAGTCTTATGATAGTGAACTTCTCAATCAACAGAATTACTGATTACAGGACTTTACTCCTGTGAGCGGGTGACCCTTGATTAGGGCTGGATGGACTGGGTTACTGATCTATTTTTGTTGGGTGTGTGAGGTGCTAGTCTGATCTTTCTGAGAGTGCTAAATGTCATCTAAACCTGTTCTAGGATAAACCAAGGGAGGGCTTCTCATCTGAATGCTTTATGTAATAAAAAAATAGATTTAATGAGAAGAATCTGCTGACATGATAGAAATGGTTCGATAACCTACGCCATACATAAAACGCATCTCATTAAGCTCATATGTGTATTACTTCATTGATTCCCTTATACGTTGTATGAATTCTCATTCTACACCAATAAGCAATGAAACTACTTACTGTTTCCCTTTAATGAAAAGTGTGCTGTCAAATAAATCAAAATGAATGATCAAAAACACATGCTTCTGTACTAATTATGTAAACATTTGAAAGTGTTTCATTAATATAATAAATACACATCTGTGACCAATAAATACACATCTGTGACCACACATTCTATATTAATGATACAAACTCATACATCTACATTTAACCATATACTTGGTTTTGTGTCCTTCTCAACTTGGGTAAAAAATAATGTATCACAAAAACACTAAATTTTATGTCAGCAAAATCGACACAATAGACACAACTTTTACCTTGTTCACCAAGAAGTCTCTGGAAACGTTCCACTGAGCAATCTCTTGTTACAGCCATCAACCTAAGTGGCTTACGTATGGAGATCACTGAATTCTCCTCTCTCCGATCGATAAAACTACGAAGTGTTGTTCTCTTCCACGCTTTCTTAACCTAACACCTCTTTATTCCCTTTACAACGTAAGCTCCATTTTTGAGATAATAAACCTAACTGATACGTTGCTGGAATGCTATTGCACAAAACCTGTCAATCACCGACACAACGACCAATCAGGATACGTGTCCCGAGTTCATTTCAGGTGTCACTGCAGTCGATGTCACTGGTTAGATGTTGCGTGACATTACGGTCCTCGCGGGACCCGGTTCACCTTTGTAACAAGAGCCTGTCAAAATGCCAAATTCAATCGATAAAGGAGTGAAAGGTCAGCGTGGCTGCTCTGAGCAGTATTCAATACTTAATTACAAGTGCTGACCTGCTGTACGAATTTGAATGGGTATTTAAAGCTAGACGAACGTCTGGCGCATGAATAAGAATGATGCGAAACAAGAAAGCATGATTGGTCACGAACACTTATGAGAAATCGGGAGGATTTAGCATTTACTGCCATTTATTAATTTAATTCCTGTTATTTTGCTTGGCATAAAGGTGCGTTTTCAATGGCCTCGCTGGATATTCTGCTGTGAGCAATTACAAGCTCCAGACGGTTTGCTAGACTGGGTAACATAAGTAATTACTTTTGGGCTATTTGTTGACGCTTGACGTGTGTAAGAGGCACACAGGGGAAATCCAGCTTTCATACACTCAGATGTGAGAAGTGCACCTTACATGCGTGGCATGACTTATCTCATAGATTCTCCTCACTTTCTGAAAGGAAGTTTTTGACAGAGAGAAAACAACCACACGTTGGTAAAACCTAAACATCAAACAAACATCAGGCACGCCCAGGTTTCAGCAACACATCACCCCAGAACACGGTTATAATGCCTGACCACAGGCAGAAAACGCAAAAATCAATTTAAGAGTTCTTGAGACCACTGGCCACGCAAGAGAGGTGAAGAAATGGATTTTCTCACAGGTGGCCACCCTGACATTTGCCAGCACTGCGAAACTGTGAGTGAAAGTGTCGTGCTCTTAAAAGTGCCTCAGGAATACAAATACATCAGCAGAAATATTCACTCGCCCTTATGTTCCGATTTTCTTTGGTAGAAAAGTGATTGATCGATTTTTAGGAAAAGACTAAAACCCGCAAAACTTCATTTACTGATAATCGCTCGAGTCAGATCTTTTCAATCAATTGGTTTATTCAGTTCACACAACTGATCTGAACTGATCCGGTTCTCGAGTTTAATTAACTGACTCAATGATCTGTTTACAGAGGTTAACAGCTCACTGGAGGGGAAGATTATTAATATTTTATTATTAGTATTAGTAGTATCTTAAATTTTGGTCTGTTCCCTACAGGAAAATTGAATCCTTTTAGAAGTTTAAAAGCTTTAAAACTGCACTGAAAAGAGCAAGAAAATCACACAGGTTTAAAAAAAAAAAACATCCCATCCCTTTAAAAAGACAGTAAAGGTTTTACTCAATAACTACAATACAGTAAATGAAAAGAAAGTAACTCAGGGGGAACTGAGGGAGCCTGACAGAGAACGACTATCAATTCCATTGTTTTATCCCCTGTGATATATTCTTCATGAGAATGAAGATGATGCTCAGGATGAGAGGAGGAGAGAAACTCTCAGAAATGAGAGCTGAGGGTTTCAGCAGCAGCAGTGCTATTAAAAACGCATTGCATCACTGCGAGAGGGGCTTACCAGTATCAGACATGGTAAAACCAGCCGATATTAATGTCCTATTCCTACACGCCCTACTCTGGGAAAACAGCAGTGCTCATACAGCATACAAATGCGCTGGGATGATGACAAATGATGGGCGAGCTGTGAGCTATGAAGGCAGTGGCACATATGTACTCGGTGTGGATGTGAGAATGACGCACTGGGATCAGAGGTGCACCTTTTTTAGAATAAAAGCTTTTATTTACCTAAAAATACAAATTGTTAGAGCTGTATGTGTGGGGGGACACAGTTAGAGCTCCAGACGTGTGGAGCAGATGCTTTTATCAAAAGATGCAAGTTCGGTTCCGTCTTGTGTTATGTACTCATCTCACTCCCCCTCACTACTTCCTATGAGTCAGGCAAAAAATGGAACAAATAAAATAAAAATTAAATGTTCAAGGCAGTGTTTATCACAAAAAAGGGTTTTACAGGAGGTTTACAGTCATTATTCATTACAATCAAGACTGTACACTATCTATCTATCCATCCATCCATCCATCTATCTATATGGGTAACAATGATTTGTTTCAGCTCTGTTTAACTTGACTGATCCTTGAACACACACATACAGACACACGCTTACAGCAGTAATTTCCACTCATCTGTTGTTTGACCTTCTCAATTGCAAAACACTGCCACATTGGCTAATACAAAGCAGAGTTTTGCCTAAAGTCAGCTGCAGGTAAATCTCTGCACACGAGCGTGCTGCTGCGCAACTCATCTCCTCCATAATGATTCAGCATTTCTGAATCAGGGGAATCCCACACACAGCTTTCAATCACCTGTTTATTCTCATTTCCATTTTCCAATTCTGTGAAACTGCTAACTACAATGATTCATTTAACAAGTTTCACACACATGCTTTCAACAAATCACCCATATACACATGCGAAGACAGAAACCAGCGCTCAAAAAAACATCTCTTGCTGGGTGGTAAAAAACAAAGAAGCATATGCCACTTTCCCTACGACTGAGTCCAGTATTTGGCCAACTACAAAGCATTAAGGGATTACCAGGTGTGTGTTTTCAAAGGCTTTAGCAGCTAATTCCATCAACCAATTCAAACACAGAATATTGAAGAGATGCCTTTACTCGGCGAAGCCTGCAGAGAACATCAGAATGGAGATTGGTTTCAGCGATGTGCTTCGCTTCACAACTCCTCTCTGCTTGAAAATGTTACGAATGCAGCTTTCCTGCATGAAAGATGACTGACAGCCAGACAGACACTTTCGCAAGCGGCACGCTAGTTAAATGCAGCATCGGGGACGATCATGAATCTGCATGGAAATCACAGATTACCATGCTGATCACTCAAAGAAGCCTAAGCACATGTTGTGGAAAAGGGCCAGTCGGTATATATGCCAGAACGGAGAGCTGAGTTCTGTGGACCTCCAGGCGATGGTCAGAGGGGCGGAGAGCTAAACAGAGAAGGGAGACTCACAAAGAATACAAGTGTGTTAAGAGTCTTTTCTTTATCAGTGGCTCACAGCCAAAGGGCAAGTAAAAGAAAAAGGTGGAGTTTTGACTGGGAGCACATTTATGCGGGTAAAAAAATAGCGAGTGTGTGATAGGAAAGAGAAAGACGGAAAGTTAAGGACAGGCTGAGTAAGGAAGAAAGGGCCTTTTCTCTCCTAGTCTAGAGACGGCATCTTAGACAGGGAATGAACACAGGCCCTGAGTGAATCAGCTGGTGCTCATGCCCACTTTCTGTTCTTCAGTTCCCACTAGAGAAGACAAGAGCTCGCTTCCAAAATCTGGTGAGCTGTCTCACTGTCTGCTGCCTACATAATCAACTGTCTTCTAAGACAGCATCCAGACCATCACGGAACCACATATGTAATGGTTATGGAACGCTCTCCGTGGGCTTTGTGCTCCACACAAACAACACGAATAGCATGTTGTTTGTACAACCGATACATTTTACAGAAAATCAAAACGAATATGATAGGATTTTTTTTATTTTTAGGTGAAATAACCTCATAACTCTCAGTCTGTCTGCACTTCATTGTTCTATTCCCTGTATTCTCTCTCTCTCTCCCTCTCTAAAGCAGAGCCAAACCATTAGTAAATGCCGCTGATCAACCAACCAAACAAGTTTAAAACCCTTACTTTGTCTCTCTATCCCTTCCGAATAGATTTCTCTCTGAGCGTTTCTGAGCTGGACAGCGTCCAGTATCAGTAATAAAGTGCTAAGCAGAAGACAGGAAATACTGGAGAAGTCGAACAATGTTATGACAATGCTTATAACTTTTACAGTTGGGGCCCAGCTGCACATCTGCATAGCATCAGGCTCTCACTGGCCCAGACAAGAGGAAACCATTTTTACTCCTGGCATACAGCGCCTCCAAACAGATGTTATCACTTTACCAATAGCCTTGTTTGGTTGTCTTTTTTTCTTTAACACAGAAACAAAGATAAACACGACACAAAACGTCCATTTTTCAAAGGAGGAAATGGGAGTTGTTGCCGTTTAGGAGGGTAGGGAGGGCAGCATGGAGAAACAGCATGATAGATTAATAATAGTTACCGTAATTGATTTAGCATGAAGGAATCCGAGGCGATCTCTAGAGGGGAGTCGAGTCGCCTCGCAGCGCTGCCTCACAGGAAGACGAGCTGTCAGGGTAATACAACATGCTAAGCGCACGGAGAACACATGGATGCGTGTCTGTGGTTGGGAGCTACTCAATAGTCTGTGAAATTAGACAAGCCGCCCCACAGGTAGCCACACGTGTACTATGATATCAATGTTTCTAGACGTCTTTGACCGCAATCTGTAGTAAATATGAAGTTAAATATATACTTATAATAATTGAAGGCAGGAGCTGTCAATACTGTTTTGCTTGTTTTAACAACACATCCAAACTAACATTCTGACACTTCCATTTTCACTTATGGGGTATGTTTGAAATAATCAGGAAATAGCTAAGCCAATACTCGCAATGCAACAGGGAACTAAAAAACCCTTTAGGCTAACGCAGGTGTAAACTCTGGTTGACGGTTTGCTTACGTCCCATGTGAACAATACAGGCTTCCAACTTTCTGCAACTCTTTGGAAAGAAAGTTAATTGTTCACAATTGGACTGCGAAATGCGGAAGTCTGCCTCGGCTGGGGTATAGTTGTGTGCGTCTGCCCAAAAGAAAAGCAAAACAGCCTGGCTGTTGCCGTTAAGCGATAATGAGCTTTTATTAGCATAGCATGCCTAATCACAACCGACACCACCAGCCCGTTTAAGAATCGTCTGTTGATTGTTTTTGGAATAGCACTTTTCTACTCCCCACGCAACAGTGGATTTGCTCCAAATTCCAATTTAATCACAACAGGCCGACACTGTGCATTCCTATCATTTCCCCTCCTGTTTTATTTATCATTAAAAACAGATCAAGCTTACAGTCGCCAGGGACTTGAGTTAATTCTCTGTGTGCTGGCCCTCGCTCCAATCTCTGCTGAACCTTCCACTGGACCAACATGGGGAAATAAATCTAATTTATTCATTTATACAATAAACAATGTTTATTTCCTGAACGCCTCAGGGCAGATGCTCATCAAGCTTAGCCCAACTCACCTATCGGACCTTTATTTACAACACTGCTGATGCCCACCAGCTTTAATCCTTTTCTTTGGTTTAAACAGGATCAGTGAAAAAACTTCTGCCCTTTGGAAATTAGGGTTCAAAATTAACATCTACAAAACAATGTTTAGTATGATAAAATATGATTATTTTAATATTTTAAAAAACATATATTTATAAATAAGAAATACAGTCCAGGCAAAAGTGACGTTTAAAGAGAAAAAAACTGATTTACAGCACTGTGTTTTTGTTCTTTGCATTCCATTGTTGGGAATAGGACTTATTTTGTCAATTTCCACTTTTTATCAATTCCCAGAGGTAAGGGGCCAGAATATGGCAGACTTCACACACATCGCTTTGCGCAAACATGAACAGCATAACAGTTTTATTCAGACGACAGGTTTTACAACTCAATTTGAGAACAAGTGTTTCATTAGTAGAAAACAAAAAGCAGACAGCCTCCCCATTTTGCAAGGAACGGCAGCCAAATCAGAAATTAGGGTTAAGGAAGTTCTGCATTGCAGTCCAAAAAAGTACAAAGAAAAAGAGGGAGGGAATAAGAAAAGATAAAACGATAAAAGTAACTAATTTTAACAAAATTACCAAACAGCAAGTGTATTTTGAACCTTCTGATAGATTATTCTATACTTTAAGTACTGATATGTACCAGACAGAAAAATCAGCAACGGTATGTCAAAATGTTTACTTTTTATGTATATGTACACGAAACATTTGTCTATGCCACTACGATGCAAAGGTGCTGCCATCAACTTTCTAGAGTATTCTGATTGGTCATTAGTGAATTGCAAGGCAATTATAAATCTTGCTTTGTACGTTAGTTTAATACTACGTGTAAGTAATTTAAACACATCAACCCCAAAGAATGTGCAATAAATATACCTGATGACGAAGCAGCACAAATAAACTGATAAATAGAAACTTAAATCTAAATCAATACCAAACCGTGATCACAAACCATATCTACGTTAAGCCACATTAAAGGGGTAAGAGGAGGACGCTCGCTAATGTAAGTTCTGTCAGTTTACACGGATCTGGAAGTGACGGCGTCCTGGTGAAACCCCTGTAAAATACACAGAACATGAAAGTGTGTCTAGGTGACAATACACAGCTGTTCCGCATCAGAAACCCCAGGAAGCGGCCGCCTCTCATACTTATCAGTCTACTGCGAGAAGTGCTTACAACAGCTGGTGATGAGTGAGCGACATCTGTTTAACAAGAAACTCAGGAAACGAAAGAGGGTGTTAGTAAATGAATTGTGAAAGGGTGAAAAATCCATAAACGAATCAGTGCGCAAATTCTGATACGAGGGTAAAAACGCTAGAGAGCTAGTAAGCGAATGAGCGAACGAGTCATTTTGTTTGCCCGGCTTCTGAATAGAGCGGTTCTTTTTCCCGTCAGACGTAAAATGGGATAATGGCTCTCAACGTTTACTTCAGCAGACTGGAAAAGAACAAAAAGGAAAATGGGACAAGAAGAGAAAAATGAAGAGGAAAGAGGAGGAAGAAAAGTAGTAGTATGTAAGCCTATTAGCTTCCACCCATCTGTAGGTTGTACATTACCCTCAGCTGCCCCGCAGGCACCACATCTACACACGGGAGCTCAAAAAGAAAAAAATGAGCCAGGCGGAACGACAGAGCCGTCTTTCCATTCAGCGAGGGCCTTCCGAATTTTCAGTCGGGGCTCATACACACATGTATCATTTCTCTGCTGATTAGGGAAGAGGGATGGTTTCACGTTGAAGAGTTTAAGTGCAACAGACTTCCAGCTGGAGAGCCGATAAGGGATGATATAAAAATGCTGAAGCATGTTTTTCCCTGTGTTTTAATCTTCTCCTTCTTGTAATGTAACACTGGCTATGGGGATTCACATTGAAGCTTTTATTTAAAACACATGTTCCAGTTCTCCTCTTAAAAAAGCCTCCCTTATCTCTCCATCAATCTACAGACACTGGCTGATTCATTCTGAGCGTGGCGGGGGCCAGGTTTTAAATTCATGTGTGTGTGTGCACGTGGGCACTTTTTACCATGTTGCATCACACACACACACACATTATCAGCATGGCAGGAAGTTACAGCACGCTGATATATGTGCTGATATGAACTACACACGGACATCAGACCCCTTGGAAGACCTATCATCCAATCAGAATCTAGAAGGCTAGAACTAACACACACATACAGTAACCATTTATACACATATATGCTATGGTTTTACTATGTTAACACAATAAAAGTTTGCCTACATGGTGTTTGCTGAAGAAAAGGTTAATAAAGATAAATAAGATAAAACATGATTGGGCAAATATGTTGTGTACTACAGAGAAGAATCTTCAATATACTGAGGCAACCTGAGAGTCTCCAGGAAAGAGAAGGAAAAAAAGAGAAACAAGCTCTAGGCAAGGAGAATAATTTCAGCTACTCGTCAATTATTCATTTGTTCATTTTCCCCTCTGAATGTGTGAAGATACTGTGGGAATGGGAAGGGAGGGAGGAAAGAAAGAAAGAAAGAAAGAAAAAGAAAGAAAGAAAGAAACTGATTTTTATCTCACCCTTTTTAAACTAGTTCTGTTGGTTTAAAACCACAAGTCATCAAATGTACATATTAACTGTACAGCCATAACTGAACCTTTGTGTAATTATTCTGTGTATTGTCTTATAATTGTTTCTCATTCTGCACATCACAGAAGATTTTTCACACATTATGTTAGTTATATATCAAGCCCAAGCATAACAAAACAAAAACAGTTACATCTATTGAATGTGCTGAATCAATACTGTTAAATTTTGCCATGTCAAACACATCCTTCATTAAGATGGATAAAACTTATAAATCTGAAACCAAAATGTAATATATTCAGGTCTGACAAAAGCAGCATTTCACTATACCCATAATGCCTCAGGGCTCACAGGAAAGAGGACTCGCCGAGTACCGTGTGAAAGCGATAAACTAGTAAAAAGGTTTCATTATCATCTTCCCACACTTAACAAAAGCATCAAGTTTTACAAAAATAAACACATCGATACCCAAACGCGCACTACATCGATCAGAATGTGAAGCGCAACAGTGGGCATTTTCATTTTGACAATGTTATGAGTGAATTTAAACACCTCCAGATCAGAGCGAGCAGAGAGAACGGCCTCATCTGATTTCGGAAGGGAATGTAAACAGCGTTTTCAACAGCCTGCCTGGTCTGGTATCAATCACGTTCAGACTTCATGACTAAAGGCTGCTTTTTTACGCTGATAAAATATGGCTGCAAGTTAATGTTGTGTGTGACAGTTGTGGTCGGAGTTTTTTGGGGGGAAAGATGGATAAGAATGGAAAGTGGGAGGAAGACAGGAAAGAAGAGAGCAAGAAAGCAAGAAATAAACAGACAAGCAAAGTAAGATGTTTCCCGGTTAATTGGACACAGATAACAGTATAGCTTAGTGGAGTGGAATACAGAGAGAGAGAACACGAGTGTAATGAAAGCAGGCTGAGTTTCGGTGCTTCTCTTTGTGTCCACTTTGTGCCCAACACCACTGGCCTGATAATCCGCCCGTTGCCATGGCGCTGGCCTTGAGGACCACCATTATTTCCCTCCTGCAGAATTTACCGCTTAACAGAGACAAAGACACACTTCTGTGGCCCTCAACATAATGATTCCTCGCTGACATTTATGGAGAACAAAGCCGGGAACAAAGCTCATCAACGCCTTGCATTGTTTATCAAGCATGTCTCTGGACACATCTTTGTACTTTTTTAAAGCTCAGGGGTAGAAACAGGGAGGATACTGGGAGGAAAGGAAGTCGGTGTCGTGAACAAGAGTGATCATGAGTTGTGTTTAGGTCATTTATCTTTCACTCAACGTGTGTATGTGTGTGTTACAGCATATCTTTTTAACTATCTCTATAGAGATATTTTTGCTTCCTTAGGGAGTTTGGAGAAAAATGCATTTTACGGCCAGAAATTACTGCACCATACTCCTACTGATATGTATTTGATAACGAAAACCTTGAATCTTTAAAGACTTTGTGAAAAGGTTTAAGAAAATAAATCAATATATTTCTCTCGTGTTCATGTATTTCCAATAAAAAATGGCCAACAGCCTTTTAAATGTTTAATGGTTGCTTTTGCGCGAAAGGTCACATTGGGAGAGGGACGTTCTAAACAAAGAATTAACTAACTAAAAAAATTGTGCACGTCCTGAGTATAGACCACAAAGAGGACACACAGTACCCCAGTACAAAGCCCCAGTACATCCATACACAGCGACTTCTGCAAGCCATTATATACAGTAGTTGATTTTCTGATGCGACACAAGCCTATCCCAGAGGAGTCGAAGAAATCTGCCTCAACAGCCAGAGGAATCTCTATATATTTTGTCCCAATGTTGACCTGTTCACCCCTGACTCCCAAACTAAAGGACGCCTCACTGGACCTGGGTCCCAATGGGCAAAGTGCGCACATGACACATCAACCCTGAAACAGATACTGTAGACAAAACTGAAAGTTTGATGACTTGAGGAGGTCAGAGAGATAACTGAGGGAAAATGTTAATTAGGACTGACCGCTATTGGCTGAGAGTGAAGTGTGTAAACCTGGTATGCACTAAACCCTGAACAAACATGGCTGCATGATTCAGAAAGAAGAAAACAATACAGTTATAAATAATAATAAATAAACAGATCAATAAATAATGAACAAACACAGTTCAGCAGCTTCTCAATAGAAAACTAATTAATAATTGATGTGTTTTGCTGTTGTGGATAAATTTAGTTTATATATACTGGGATTCAAAAATCTGAGACTTCAATCTGGGATTTAAAATCTAATTTTAAAAAGCTTTTAGCATTTCAAAACAAAGAAATGTAACACTGAAAATGATTCTTGAATTTTTAGGCATGGAATCAAACAAACAAACTTCTGACATTGACCACGTTAAGTCCTTTAAAGGTCAGAATTCATTGCTTTCACTGAAGCACACAAGATGCTCTTTGAAATTTCTTCAATCATGCTGGGATAACATGGATCATCAGGTTTTGCACTAAATTGTGGAATCAATGCCAGCTCATAATCAAACATTCATGCTTATTTTCCAGTGTAATTTTTTTCCTATAAAACTACATTAAGAAAGACTTACATACACGGACAATGCCAAGAATCAAGACAGATTTGTATGCCAGCCACGCATGAATAATAAATGGCCTGCATCATACCCTTCCTAGTGAAAAACCTTTCATTAATGATGTTCCCCTTTCTTTCTTACCTCCATTTCTTTGCTCGCAGGCAATAAATAACCTATGCTTTCCAAACACAAGCCATTCAGGTAGGACATCTGGTCTACTCGAGTACCCAGAAATAGCAGAAATGGCCCCTGTGGTGTTGTGCGAGGAGCCGAAGGGCAGCGACACAGCTGCTAATCAATAGCAGTCACACGGTTTAAAAAGGCTACGAGGAGCAGAGTCACTTTGACCACAGAGTTCAGCTAAAATGAAACCTATTGTTTGTGATTTATCAGTGGATAGCACGCGTCTGTGACCTCCAGTCACTTCTCTGGGCAGGAGGGGAGATGAGAGCGGGACATCTGTGGGGAGTTAGCACTGAGAAAAAGGAGAGGATTTTAAGCCAAATTTCATTCAGGATTTGGTACTTTCTAGGCGATCTCTCTCCCTCTTGTGGAGAACGACGAAGAACTTACAATCTCTGGCTATACTTTAGTAACCTATATGTTTTTGATAGACAGAAAAAAAGCATTTAAATCAATTAGAAAGCAAACTTTCTAATGTCGTTAAAATGGCAGTGGTTTTGGAAAGCTTCTGAAGGTTTTTATTTGAGTAAGGGAAGAGATAAAAGCACAGCTGCCAACGCTGAACCTTCTTTTCTACAACAATGAAGTTAAAAATAAAAATCCAATGACCAGGAGGGGCCGTGCAAAACCGGACTTATTTTTTCCTGCCGGATTTGCCAGGGGTCCCATTAATGGTCCATCTTTGTAACACACAATTCTTTACCACAACCGTACAAACAAACCCACATGAATTATATACAATGTGTCGTAAAAATATAATCTCTAAATTTAATGCTCACAGAAGAATCAGACAAGCATACTAAAACAGCAACGCACAAGCCGAGCGGGAAGTTCTCCTTGTGCAAATAGTCTGCGGTAGTCCAGATCTACGGGCCAAGCTCAGCAAACACAGAGGAAGCTTAACATCTGTAGCCATGAACAACCTGTTTGTGAAAACACACAAATCCCTAATTAGGCCTCTATAAAAGTGAATATGAACACCATGTTTTTAAACTTTCATAGTTTCCAACGCCAGCCTGATCCAGCAGCGAAGGAATGCTGAGAATTGTGCGCACATTTGTTCAGGAATGGCTTTTACAAGCTCTCAGAGAACTTCTGTTGGAGGGCATGAGTTCGCCTGCTGCATGTGTGGGACTCCCTGAAAATTTCTGAGTGACACTGGGACGAAACCGGATCAGTGTAGCCAAAACCATTTGTTATGCTTATTTCATGCATACAAAAATTCAATATGCTATTAATATGTTTTAACTTTTGTTTTTTGAAAACAACTATAACATATAACAACTATAAACAACTACAGGCTTCACATTTTTATTTCCATGATATGGCACACTGTGTGTGTTTTTCCTTATTAGGCAATTAAATGTAAATAGAAGTCAAATATGTCACTTTTGTTAAGTCTTAGAGGTTATGCAAGTCTAACACGTGAAGGTAAAATTCTAGTCTATTGTGTCTATCTAGTCTATTCTAAAAGTCTATTGTGACAGTCCAACACACTATTTAAACCACCACCCACCCTTCACTCTTCATATCGCAAACATAAAGCATGCTGACATTCTCTACCTGCGAGGTGAAGTTCTGCATGGCCAGCCAAGGGTGTAGCCACGTCACAGATCGGACTGCCAGTGTCATGGATTTGAGGGTTTCTATGGCAGCAGTGGTTAATTCCCTAGGCTCTGCATGGTCCCTTTCCCATCAGCCTGACACACACTCTCTCTCTCTCTCTCTGCGGAAAAAAGCTTTGGCCAGGCCTCCAGCCAAAAGCCTTGGAGATAAGCTGCTAATAGGAAACAATCTACAGCTAATGCACACATTCCTCGGTGAAAGCATCTTTTAATAACAAAAACATAGTGCTTCCCCTTTTTCTGTCTCGTCCCCTTTTCTCCTGTCTCCACGGCCCCTTTCCAAACAAAGCTGTGGAGTCAGTGAGATAGAGCTGGGCGATGAAAGATAGATGATAAAAAATATATCTTGAGAAGTTTTTGACTATATATACGATATTTATCTCCATATTTATGTATAAAGCCCTGAATTTTCAAACAAACATGAACCTTCATTTTAACCTAAACTAGCGAAATAAAAATCACGGCATTGCACATCAATTATATATTAATATTTGCACTGTAGTAATGCATAATAATAAAATATATATTTGATATGCAATTAAAAACACTTTTTAATAAACTATACATAAGGTAATTTAAATGGCACACCAAGGCCCTTCAGAAACATTTCTGAGTAATGACACAAAAAAGTAGTTCAGATGCAGCAGGCCATCACGACGCTCACTTTCAAATGTCATTCGCAGAAAGTGAACAAACGCTGAAAGATAAAGCTGAAAAAATACAGAGGAAGACAATCAGAGCGTGCTGCTACCTGAAGAGAAATCAGAGTACAAAAGCGTAGGTGTGGCCCTCTGGCCCAGAGGCTCCGAGTGATTAAATGATTAGAGAGGGAAATGAGTAGAGAACAGGCAACCATCTGCAACAAATGGGCAGAAAGTTAGGCCCCCGGCACGCACGCACACACATGCACAAACACACACTTCACGCTGACTTGTTTGTTTGATGCCCTGCTGCCACGATTTTTCCTGCAGATACTGGGAGGGATCCCAGGAGCTCCGCTGCACAGTGTGAGAACGAGCGAAAATAACGTGCCTCGTGAAGTCAGAGCTAGAACGGCGAGATTTCCCTCATCTCCATCGCGATCAGAGATTCAGCCAACAGATGTGCTGACAAATATGAATGAGTACGAGAAGAAAAGGTCCCGTAAGTCAGAGCCGGCCTGCTGCGGCTCCATCTTGCTGTGATTATAGCTGCAGTCATGTCTGACGTTGTAATTGCAACTGGCTGCGAGCTGTTTACGGGTATGGAATCACACATATGGACTTGCCCCTTTCATTTTAGGGCTGCTGCACATTCTCCTGATTGTGTCTCCTCCTCTACAGAGCTCATTCCATCACTGACATTACTTCTATAGCTGAGCCCTAGATAAGATGGCTTTGGTGTGCGAGAGCGGTTGCCCGGCAACACCTGCAAACAATCCGAATGTTTTCATTTTGTTTATTCAAATCATGCAGAGAACTATTTGAAATCGAGCCAAATCAGTTTGTGTTTGCAATAACTACATTTGGGTGTGCTGTCAAATTGTGATAAATGGGCTGGGAATTAGACTCAGAATAAGATAACTGCATTATATTGATAATTTTTCATCAATTGAATTCTATTATATTTACATATAAATACATAAATGCATTGCTGTCAAACGATTAATCCCATCCAGAATAAAAGTTTGTGTTTACATAATATATGACTGTGTACTGTGCACATACATTTTATATTTATTAACACAACACACATATGCATGTACATAAATGTCATTTACATTATCAATAATTAAAGCTATAACATTTATAAATTTTTATATTTTTCCTGAATATATGCATGTATATGAATGTGTATGAATACAAAATTAATACAGTACACAGACATATATTGTGTAAACACAATTCTTGATGCAATTAATCATGATTTATCAGTTTGCCAGCCCTATATAAATGCATGAAATATGTAAAAAATGTATCAATAAATTTATACATTTAAAAAATATAAATAATATATATTATATTGTGATATAATTATATACATATGTAAAAATCAGTATTAAAAGCTTACTGTTGTAGTAAGATAAGCAGACAGCAGTAAGGTGAACAAGTTTTTTTATTTAAAAACCAAATATTAAAATTTGAAATATTTGTTATTCAAATACTTGGAAAAGTCGTCACTGATTTTACTTCACAACACAGATGTCAAACAAAGTAAACTATTTTCCTTCCTCACAAAAGCTGCATTTATGGCCCTTAATGAAGCATAACAGCCAGAGTCAACGCTCGTGCACATTACGCCACGCTCACCTCAATTGCCACCTGCGCTGAGAAACATGACAAACGACACGGCCACGCGTAAACAATCCTGCAATCCTTTTCAAGCAAGGCACACAGCCTACCGAAACACTTTCGTGCAGTATAAATACATGAGGTTTGTGTGATGCTCTCAATTGTTTTTAATCAGAATTCCATCAAGCTAAATGCTTTGGGGTTTCTTTCGTCTCTCAAGCGGCCCCAAAGTCTTTGCAGCGTAAAGTGGCCATTCTGAGTCTGGAACAGTGCTCTCCCTGTCTGTCTGTCGGTGGATAAATCGCTTTGGTAAATAGCTCCGAGGCTCCACTAAGAAATATAGTATGGATCAAAGAAGCCATGTCTTCCTGTATAAAAAGCCTAGGCCACAAGCTTGCTTGTTTGTCTAAAACAATTAAGGTCGTTATAAGGGGGGTTCCTGACAAATAGCTACCAGCTGATAGTGCTTTGCAAACTCTAGAGGAGGTCGGTGGGGTGCGTGTGAGGGACAGGGGCCAAACCCAGAGACAGGTTTCCAAATTAATGATTGGTCAGGGTCCGAAGCCCGTCTAATCTTGGCCAATTGCTCCTTAATTATGTAAGGTGCTGCCAATTTGAACTGTCGAGAAAATCAGGATCAGCGCGCATTCATCTCTCCCCTCAATCCTGATTGAGTCTGGTCATTATTCGGGCGGATCTCGTTTTCACACATGGAACCAATATGCAAGCCAGATGTTCATTTGCAGTTGGGTATAGAGCACAACAACTCATCTACACGCAACGGCAGTTTCCCTACACGCTGCTGTCTCACACCCCAGATGGGTGCAGAGGGAGAGAGAGAGAGAGAGAGAGAAGAAAAGAAAAAGGAGGGAGTGATTGATAAAAAAGAACGAAAAACCGTCTGGTAAATTCACTGTCAGGTCAATGGCTTTTGTCGTACATAGTTAAAACAGATGTCTTATTGCAGTCGGCTGGCTCTGAATTTAGATCTCCCTGTTCAAACAAGTAAACCAACAGAGCTTTGGTCACCAAATCAAAAGCGAATCTCACATAAACATTCAAATTATGCAGTAGGGTTTTTCAGCTCGTCTAGGTCATAAATAGCCCAGCTCAGATTCTGGTTTCAGGCCCCGCCTGCATTATTAGGGCCACCTGGCTGTTTCTGGCACCGTTCAATGAGCAAACCAGGTCTTTTGACTGACACACCGCATATGCAATTGCTTCCTCATTATATGCAGATATGATCTTTGGTGACGTACTGCCACTCCAAATTTAGACCTGCTCTTATTCTAGTTAGTTCAAGGTTTAAATAATGATTTTTGCACAACAGGATGGTGGAGAAACCACAGTGTCGACCACAGGATGTGTCCAAAAACTAAGACTAAGCTGCCTTGCTGACCATTCAGTCAATTCTGTGCTTGTATAATAAGACACCTCATAAGAAAACTGGTTTTAGACCAGCTCTCAAGGCACCATTACGCCTAATTATAGTCATGCCCATATTATAGTAGCAACAATTTCTTTTTTCTTTTATTATTTATTTAAACATTATTCTTAAATAATAAATTATATTTTTATTAATTAGTATATAATTAGTATATATTTTTTATATCATTATATTATAATATTAATACATACATCATCTTATAAATAATTATATTAAATACAATATTATATTTAAAGATATAAATAGTGTTTAAAAACTCTTTAACTGTTATTCAAATTCATTTTTACTCTTCTACCAATCAACAAACTTCATGCACAGGATTGTGGGATATTATAAGTAGTGAAACATAAATCTATGCTACTTTCAAAAACCAGAATGTTTTAGTTTTCAGATACAGCCACAATCTCTGCATGTCCCATCAGCCACATACACATACTACATACCAAGCACAACAGAGTCCACATTATGCACAAAATCTCACAAAATTGATCAGTCTGTGAGCTTTAAGTTTTAATAGATAGAGGTGGCTCAAAGCTGAGTAACGGGCTTCTTTGTACAATATCAAAGAAAATCTGATGAAACATACTCACGGTGGTCTTTCTGCACTCATCTAAAATGGAATTTAAAAAAATGCTCAGAAACACCAGTTAGCACTGCATTATTCAGGGTGGGAGATGATGAAACATGATGGTGGGCTAGTTTACGGGGGTTCCTGCCATGGGAAACGAACGGAATCAAGACAGACGAGACGCAGATCACAGAACGCCCCCATATGCCACACACAATCCCACCCGTTCTGCCCGAAACCAGATGTTTGAACGCAGAGAGATATTTACATTTGACCATTTCATCCCCCACCTCAACCATCTTTACACATGATTTGAATGGGCCACGAGATGGGCACAACACAGAACAGTAAAAGTACCGGAGACATCATGGGCACGTCATGAGCCAATAGAATTTAATAAGTGATTCATAGTAAAATCAGCACATTATACAATTAAAGCTCAAAAATAACTACAGCTGGCATTCTGTCATTGAACAAATTATGCTCGTCAACGACATACTGGGCGTGCTTGTGTTTTGCATGGCGTCTACCAACCCGGATACCGTTACACCCTTTCATTTCAAATTTCATTTGGCTTTAAATGTAAATAACAGTAGGTGGGGTAAGATTGGTTTTGGGGGGGGTGGCTGGCAAAGTTTTATTATCACTGACATTTATTGTCATTATAAAGGTTTGCTGAATGAAAGCAGACGTGGGTGGTAAGAAAGCAGGTTTCCGGCACGCCACTATTTAACAAGGTGATTCGGTACAGCTGTGTCTGGACGCACGAACAATGAACCAACCTGCTGCCACATATGATAAACATAAGACAAAGCATGGATCTGAGCTTTCATTTCAATGACTAACTTCATAACAATGCGCGTATGCGCCGCATGCATGAAAGTGTAACACGTGTCTACACTGGAAGCGGGTGATAATGTGTGTCATCTCAGAATGTTTGGTTTTTATATAATCTTGAACCTTAACTCATACTTATGATATTTTTAAAAAAAAAAATGTTTTATTTCAGACCAAACTGGCAAAGTAGACTGATAGACTTGCGACTACGTCATTCACTTTGTGCATTACAGGTACTGTGCAAATATAAGCTAAGCATCATAGTGTAACAGAAGGTGCAGTGTATTTGACATAAGTTCCATTCAGACTCCAGGTCGATAAATTAATCTGTCGTTAAAAATAGTTTAAAAAATGATGTGGAAATTCTCATGCCGCATGGAACAAAACATGTAGGACGCAGCTGGCCATGAGTGAAAGGGCTTGATTTAAGATGGTGGAGAGGGATGTGATCATAGCAGACAGACACATGAGTGAATTACCGCCGATTATGTTTTGCCTTAACTTTAAACACAATCTGACCATTATAACCCATGGAACAGCAAACTTTGCTCACAACCTCGCCATCCTTTCCATTCTACCTCCTACTCAGGCCGGCCAAACCCAAGAAACAGGGGGAGCACACACACACACACACACACACACTGGCATGGTCGGCTGGCTGCACAAGGGTGTCAGTTTGTTTCTGCAGCAGTCAAATTTCCCATCATTCCATAGACAAAAATAAACAGGGGCGTCCTGGAAGGCTGTTGAAACGGCTCAGTGTGTTCCGCCCCCTCAGACGGTGAGGTCATCTGCAGACTGTAGACAGCAGCAGGTAGTTACACCCCCACCACCACCCCACCTCCCTTCCTCTCCTTGCTCATAAAATGTAGCACTCTGTTACAAAATTCGTCTGCAAGTTGCGGAGGAAAGTTTTCCACTTCCTGTCCAAGCGGTATTACTATTAGCGAGGGCGTTCGAGAACACAAATCGTCGGTGTCCGTGCGGAAACACAGACATACAGTACGAGTTTCAAAGATAAACAAACACATTCACTGAGAACTAATAAACAAACCTTACAGAGGGACATGAGTTTTAGTGTGTTCTGTTTAAGCCGGCCACATAACCAAATTATCACACAAATGTCAGTGAAAATCAGGCTACAGTTTAAAAATCTAATTATGAGATAACAAGCATCAGAAGTTTGATTTTACCCTATAAGTATCACTATGATTTCAATCTTAAAAGTCAATATTAAAGATATTAAGGTTGTATTTTCACATAACGTTCTTTACATTATGTAGGATTATTTAGTAGAAAACAATAAATCAGAAAACAATTTGTACAGACAAAGCCGAAGCAGCGGAGGGGCAACGCAGCCAATAAAAGTCCATTCATATATGTCACAAAGAATAAAAGTGCAAAGAATTGGGCATTGAATAACTCACTAAAAAGAAAAGAAAAATCAAGCAATAACAACAACACTCATCAAAATACTATAAATCTACAAAACTGAAAAGGAACAAAAAATCAGTTCCATATTACTCATCCAAGTCAAATATTATGTTTGGTCTTGGTCTACCCCACTGAGGTCTGTATGTACAGCCTGTTCTTGGTCTGTGCCTATTCTCTGGCCAGTATATTTCCAAAAGACTGTCATTCCATTGCATCACACCCACAGCTCTGATTCACTCAGCACTGCCCGATGAGGAAATTATCTCCTAACTGGCAGTGTCGCTGACACAGCTAAAAGAATGTTAAAGTAATGAGATGCCAGGAAGAATCTGTGATTAGCACTCACTGATCTATATAAGCCATTACTTATTATCACCAATGGAAAATAACCTCCGCCATCTTTCGGACACTCGAGCAGACATCCTGAAAGAGCAGCCTACCCGTAACCCTGCCAAGCTTCCATTCTGCTACGAAAAACCGGGCATGGAAAGCATAGCTCTGACATTAAGTCAGACGGACACTGTGCTGTACTGGAAAACACATGATGTATATCAAGCAGAATCGTGTCAGAATAAATCAAAACTATTTTTTTAGACCTCAAAAGAATGATGTTATTTTAAAAATAATTAATTTAAACCGGACTGACTAGATATAGAGACAGAAACATAAACAACTGTATTGTGCTGTGAATTTAATCCCTGTGGCGACATTAAATTGCAACCTCTCATGTGCCCTCTAGCTGCTACCCAACAATTCTGTGGTATAAAATTCAGCAGTGTTACAGTAATCTGTATGCCAGGATGGTCTGGAGATTCTTCCTGTATCTTGTGGTGTGTACTTTAAATGGACAGAAGAAAAAAACACATGTTCCGGCCCAAATGTACACAGAAATAATAGGCAAGAGGTCACAAGGAAGGGCAGGTAGTGCTATACTTCTCCAGGACGAAGGGAAAGATTACAGTTTTTATACATTTGTAAATGTCATCAGAAATTACAGACTTACGATTCTGATGATCAGACAATTCACTGTGCTATTTTTTCCTCTCGACAGGAAACAACCCCACCCATTCCACTCACTGCCGCCACTCAGGTGGAACCACATCTGTGTAATATTGCTCAGGTCTGGCTACACAGCATTACAAAAGGAGATGGAAAAGGAAAAAAGAAAAGGCTATAGAAAAGAAAATGAAACGCATTACAAAAAAATACCAATGGTAATTCAATACATTGGATTCCCGGGAACGTACAGTGCGGCTTATCAAAGCAGCTGTCACTAAATATAATCCGAGGCAGCGGGTGGAAATGTAAACGATGGCAAACCTAATGAATTTCATTTCAGGCTTGCACAAAGTAGACGTACTGTTTATCACGACTCTTTCTCCTCGCAATGACTCATTTACGATGTGTTTGCGCTCACTCGCACTTTTCAAGCTGCAGTAAATTGAGTGGCATGGTTAAAGAATTTGAGGTATATTTGTACCGTAATGAAAACACAAATGGGAAATACAATACAAAGGGATTTCACTTTACTGGAGAGCTAAGCAAAACTGCGGAAAATACAGGTGTTTACAGCGGATTACAGTTGGCTATCAAAACCTCCCTAAAGGTTGATGAAACAAACATGCTCTTCTGATTTTTAAAGCAAATGGATCAGCCCGCCTTCATGCAATCTATACTATTTAAAGTTACAGTAAAGTTTATAAAACAACTTTTACCAACAAACTCTGACATCAATCAGACTCTGAACTGCACATAACACTGTAAATTATTCATTTTGACCTGAGACCATCAGTATTACTGTATGTATGTGAGAGTGCCCAGTTGTAAAGAATCCTTAGCTTACCAAAAGTAAAATATCCAAATAGATACCTAACGACGTGTTGATTACAATCGTCTGCCCTCTAAACAATGTGCAGTGCTCTTTTGCTGAGCTAGTATCCCTCTTTGACACTCACAAGGTAATGAACCGTACAGAGAGGCTTGTGGACACACTGTGTTTGGAGAAATTAATTGTTGGTTCGCTCTGTGCTTTCTGCAGTCGTCCAGGTGCTGGGAGGCCTGACTTAGAAAAATGAATTTGTATTTTGAGGATCAGCAAGGGAAGATCATCTCACCTGGAAGGGTTGTGAAACGGGGCTGGGGGAAAGAGATGGGGCGACACTTCTCCGTGTTCCACTAGGGCATTCGCACAAATCGGTTGCCATCTCAGCACAATATCAAAGAGATGCATTACCTTGCAGAAACAGCAAACGTCTCACATTCCCGCCTAACTTTCTGGCACTCCATGTCAGCTATGATAAACACAATAATTGGTCCTACATTTACCCACACAACTTGACACTTACTGTATGGTTAAGTTGTCACTGGGATAGCACCCTTTCAAAAAGTACAACTTTTAAGAAGAGTGCATATTAGAAGCACAAAGGTATATTTGGTACCCCAAAAATACATATCTGTACCCAAATATTAGGACCTTTTGTGCCGTCCCAGTGAAAGCTTTTGGACCTTTTTTTACCTGGTTATTAGGTAACAGCAGATGTTTTAGATGCCATGCCATCATGTACCTCTCCCCATCACCTGCACAATGCGACATTCCGCAATGTAATCGTTTTTGTTAGCTGCCAGGCGCAGCTGTTTTTTGTTTGTTTGTTCAGAGTCCTCGGTCTCCTCCTCTTTCCCTTAGCAGCCCTCGCTTACATCTTAACTAAACAAGAGTCTGCAGGTGTGCTCTGTACCCAATCCTGAAGCCCTGCATCTGACACTCCCTGATTCAGCAGACTAACAGGCAAGAGAGCTGTCACTTCATTAGTCTTCAAAAGAAAGTTTATCAGCAGTTACTTAGACGATCCCTTTTTTTGCACCATATTCCCATTCCCGTGGTCTACCCGTGTGACATATTAAACATGCACCAAGTGCCTGCCTGAACTTATTTGAACTGCAACCCAAGTGGGACTGGGGGAGGGGTTTGAAACGTGAAAAAAGTGAAAGGGAAGGAGTAAAATCTGAATGTCACCTTCCTCAAAGAACCGCCTAATCCGACACTCCGTACAAATTAAACGGCAGATTGTATTAGTTAAGGAACAAAAAGGGGCTCCGGTCTCTTTGATGTGGGCCAGGCGGTGCTGGACGCTGGAATCCACAGCCGTGCCTGGTGTCAGATTGGGATCAAACGCAGCCAGACTCACATCTAAATAGGAATCTGGAACGGAAAATGCAGAGCGGGGGGAAAGAGTTGCAGGGAAGGTGACCACACATGAAGACCAAAAGTTTGCTACACACATATATCCATGCTCTCTCTCTCTCTCTCTCTCTCTCTCTCTCTCTCTCTCTCTCTCTCTCTCTCTCTCTCTCTCTCTCGCTCTCTCGCTCTCTCTCGCTCGCTCTCTATTACATTCAGATGATTTTCAAGGATTCATGTTGCAACAATAACCATTTTGTGTTACAAAAAAACACAAAAATTCTAAAAAATCTAATATTTGTTTAAAAAAGGTCTTGAAAAAATAGGAAATTATTTCAGAAAAATTATAACGCAATATTTCTTTTAGCTATTAGCTAAACAAATATTAACAATTCCATTTGGGGCCAATAGTTGCACAAAAGTTACACACGGCATCTTTAATGTCTCCAGAAACCACAATAATACAGTTTATATTACTTTTTACAATTTACAGCAATTTACAAAAGGGTTCAATCCAAGTCCACTTCGTCTTTATTACTTCTATTTTAAGTATTTTAACACCATTTTAATCTTTAGTATTTTCAATCTGCTGACTCCTTTGAAAAAAAGAAATGAAAGTTAAGAGAAGTTAGCCCAAGGCAGATCAAATCAAAAATTATTCTGGAGATCTTCATGCAACATTTGCATTCAATGCGATTCAGTGCTTTTCTCACTACAGAGTTGTGGGTTAAGTTTGGAAAGTGTAACCAGGAAAGAATCCCATTTGAACACAATTTTTTTTTTTGAGAATTCTGGAAGCAAGTTCAGTGTGATCTGGCTTGTGGCTGGAGACTTAATTAGGTAATAACAATAGGACTATCTTTACAGATGCTGATATGCAACAAGAAGCAACATAAAAGCATAACCACATGATTAGACTTCATACATTCATTTGCTCCAGGGGTTGTGTAAGGCCAGCTCTATATGCACAGCGGGAATTTCAAACTAGGGCAATTAACGTGACCCTCAACTGGCATGAGGTCAACTGCAAAAAACTGCGTCTCTTTTGAACATAACCCCAAACAATGATTGTGAGGCAGTGTGCAGCCACAGTGCACCGGGGGGGTTAATTGCTGACCGCTGGAAAGGCTGGGGAAGGCGCCAGTGGGTAGATTCAGGGTACCGTGTAGGAGAACACTGGACCGGGGGTAATGAGCTCTGACATCAGGCAACGGCACAAACGGGCCAGCGGTCCGAGCACTGCCACAGCAAGAGCACGCCTTTTTGTGGACACACTATATCTTTAAGACTAGAGGAAGCTGGACTTTGCAGTTGCTGATTATCATAGCTGAGATTCTGACAACAGAAAATATAAAATATACATTATTAAGAATACTTGTAATACAGTTAGACGCCAAAGGACAGTCCCCAGAGCAGAGCTTTTACCTAGATGTACCCATGCAGAGTAGAAAACATTGATATGCCATGTGTACTGTGGTTTGTGTTCTTCATAACAAACAAAAGTCTGTAATGATCAGTCAAATGACACATACAGTTACAGTCCAAAAGTAAAGCCGGCTTTATTGCTCAGCCTTTATTCCTCAGTGATTCATCAATGAGGAAAATTATGTTCAAATCACTGGAGAAACTGAGCACCTTAATGATTCATATTTGGGCTATAAAGCAAAGACCTCAGACTTCATCTGATACACCCCTAGATTCACATTTTAATGGTGATTTAAATAATGACACGAGGCTCATTTCACTGGGCAGTCTAAAGGTGAGGTCAAAAGTACATGTGGTAAATAAACACTACTTCTAGTAAGTTTTGGTAACTGAGTCACCTAATGGAAAGTTACGAGATGATGATATCATTTTAAGTAATAAAAAAGAAAAATCCTCAAAACAAATTCATAAGAAAATAAATAACATTTATTATTCAGATCTGTAAGAAATTATCAAAGTGGTAGCTTTTAAAATATATAGGGATATAAACTTGAATGCATTTTAAAATCAAAAATTAAAAGTCTAGATGCAATAATAGTAGTTCCTATAAAAAGGCAGTCTCTTTTCTTCAGAACTGACAAATGTGTTTTACACGAGACAGCAGGCCACATTTTACATCAACTAATAGGTATCTCATATCAAATATCCAACAAAAAGGAAGAGCGCCATGAATGAGGCACAAAAAAACCCAAAACAAACAGCTCTCAGGTTTCCACAGCACCTCCCAAGCCAAGCCCCTTTATCACACAGCCTCAGTTATCTGGTTGTTCACGCCACGGCTGCGGCTAATCCCTAATTTGTTCGAATCAAATCAATCTCGAAGTCCGAATGCTAAACAGGTTTGTGTGAGCCTTGGCTCCAGACAGGGTTCTTCAGGTCCTTTGGTGTGGAACCCCTCCCTGACTGATCCTGGTTTCATAATGTGACGGATGACTCACACGCCAAGTCATGGTAACTTAAAAAATATTGTGACGGACTTCAGAGCCCTTCTGAGTCCCATTAAGCCTAAGCAGTCCCAAAAAATGTTCTGATTCAACATTTCCTGAGGGCTAAAGCAAGGGCTCCACACCCCGAAGCTTTCACACACTCGCCGACACGCCCAGCCTAATGACTTAACCACCGACCGTGCCACGCCCGGACCTCTCTCCTGCCAACCATTTTCCAGAAGCGGCCAGAGAGGAGCGAGCGAGCGCCAGGGACGTACGGCTCGCAGACTTGCGAAAACAAAAAACAAAAACCTTTTCTTTTTTGGGCCAACGCGTTACATCAGACTGTGATTCTTTTTGGACGGGAGACGCACAGGAAGCAACCATTCCCAGCAGGGGCCCCTGTTATTCAGAACTCGACATTGAAAGGGCCAAACTTAAAACGTAGGCAAACACGGAGGCTAGAAAGCGGAAATTATGTCAGAGTTGCAGAAGAGAGTCACTCCTTCCCCCCGCTGTCAGTCGACGTGGAGATCAAAGAAGAACGTGGAGCTTCTACGCACACATAAATATACAGAACACGTCGTCGAGCTGTTGAATCCACACTAATGTATATACGAGCGTATGACCTTGGGTTTTCACAAAGACATTTGAGCGGAGCCCAATTCTGCTCGAAATGTCAAGTGGTGAATATATTCCATAAAAGAGCCTTTGTGGAACACATGTTTTCACTAGCTGTGCATCTTTAAGCAGTCTCTGCCTGTCAAATTTCGCCTGCTCACCTTTAAAAACCGCTTATAAATAGCCCTGATTGCTGCTCATATCACACTAAATACATTATACATCCTGATTCTGATACACTCATAACACATGCTTTTGTGCGGTTTAAGCTACTGTGTCAGATTCACCATGTTATTTGATTGATGTGCCTTACAGAAACCATGGCATATGGCAAAAGCCGAGGGCAGAATTGTTACACAGATAGGAGCCATAGACACTTTCATTATGTACAGGTCTTTGTGTTACGCTCACCATAACATACACGCATATCAAGTCATGTCTTCATTTTCTGACATTAATGTCAAAGGAAGTTTTAACAATATTTGTGTATCCTGAAGGAAATATCAGTGCTACAGTAATAAAACAGCCAAAACGTGGGATATGACCAATTACAATTCAGAATGCAAATACAAAGCACACCGATTGCTATTTAGTATGCAAATATTGGAATGACATCATTTCTGCACATAGCATTCCATCAATGCACATAAACTTTATTCCTAAATTTCTTAGTGAATAGAAAGTGAAAAATAAATTACACTCACACGTAGACAGCACATCTATAGCTGAACTACACTACACAACTTTAGCCCTGACTTTTTCTCCCAATCTGCAGCAAAGACTAGTTGATCCTAGTTGATGTCAATTTGGACATTTTGGCCATGTGGATTTGACAGAGTTCACAGAAAATCACGTATTGTATGATGGGTACAAATTTAGACTGTTTTACTCTAAGACTATGTTCAGAATGACACTGGAAGTGTCTGATCCTCTGACAATTACTGTGTGATGCCCAGTTTTTCTGAAGCCAATTACAAACTGGCAAGTGTGTGATGCCTAGTATTTTAGGTCTGTTTAGAGTTTAAAAGTTCAGTTCAAATTAAAATTCAGTCTTAAGAATTAAAAGACCTTACATCTTAAAAAGTTTGATGTCTACATTAAATGTTCAGACTAAATTAACTGCAGAAGGTTAATATGGTCCACAACACAAAATCCTCAGTAGAATGTTCATTTCGCTCCAAGAAACACCAACATTTCAAACATTCTCAAGCTGACAATTGGATTTGAATGTTGAGAAACATAACAGCCATTGTTACACTGTCCAAACAAACGTCCACTGTCCAAAGATTTTACCACACTGATCTAACAAGACCCAACCACAGAAGAAGCTGGAATTTATTGAAACGGTAAACTGACCTTTATAAATAAAGTAACAAGACCACTTATGTAAGCTATTTAAATGAAACATCTCACCAGGTCAGATAAGGTAGAGAGATGCGTTCTCACAATTCTACCAGGCAGTGGGAACTATTGATCATATCTCATAACTTGCAAGACGGTCAGACTCATCCAAACATTGAGGTGTTCAGGATGAGCCGAACATTGTGTGCAAAGTATGGATCTAATATCATGTCATGGTAGACAGGTTTGGGTCTGGTTGGAGATCTTCTTATTTATTGATGTGCCCTATTACATCTTTCCTTCAGATTTGAGTTAACAGTCGGCTACCCTAAAGCTCAGAGCAGGTATAGGTTTCAGTTTCGGTTTGTTTTTCCCTCCGTGTTGAGGCTCTGTTATTGTGTCTGCAGCTCTCTGGGTAACTACCTCAATTCGTTTGGGCGGGCTTCCAGTGTTACACAGAGCCACAGAGGGTCCCTGCACATACTGACTTCATTAAAACTCAAGTAAGGATGATCACACACAGACAGACACTCACACAAACAACCTAAGCTCAGGGGGATGGACAAAGATACCACCCGAGCAGACGGCTCAGGATGACAGGCAAGGAGAGGCAACTGATAAATCTTTGCTGTCGTGAACACTTCTCCTTCTTAAAGGTGCTGTAAGTGATGATTTTAGAAACATCACAGATTAGATAGGGAAGATTCAGAAAAAGAATTAAGATACTGAATTAATTCTAAAAACGTCGAAACAAATTCAACATCTTACCCGTAAAAGTGACTGAGACTCCTCCTTGGCGCTCTTTCCCTCGGTAGAGGCCGCATACTGCTGCCCAGCTTTCTCTCCGCCGCTTGGTGGCGTCCCGGGAAGGTAACTTTTAGCATCAGTGCTGAGGCTGTACAGCAGCCCTGAGGAGTCTCTAATCATGGCCGCCCCCTTCTGCTGCTGCTGGTCTTTTACCCCGGCTGCCACTGCGTTCAGCAATCCCAGCGTCGCCTGGGGGAACGGGGCCGGACTGCCTCTCAGAATCTCCCCTGCGCGCTCTTTAGGAACCCACACCAGGCTCTGCACGTGCTGCTCTCCACCTCGAACTCCACCGCCCAGAGCTTCAACCCAGGCCTTCTCCTTCTCATCCTGGGTTTCGCTCTTCACGCCTTCTGAGCCTGCCGGCGGCTCGGCTCTGCTGGCCTCTGGAGGCACCAGGCTATAGAGTTTCAGATCACCTTTGCTCTCCTCTTTGATGCGGAGGGTTGAAGGGGCAGAGCAGCCGTTGGCAGGGGCGGACGCGGGGTCGGTGGAATCCTGGCAGTGGGCGGAGTTGAAGTGGTCCAGCAGGGCCGTGGTGTCCGTGGCAGTGAAACTACAATGCCGGCAACGACAGCAGCCGTGAACCCTCCTGCAAAAGTGAAAAGAGAAAGAAGAGTCTGGGGAATCATTTCATTTCCATAATTTTTACATTCCTCACGGACCACTTCAGAGGGTAAGCAGTAGCATACCACACTATTCTTACCGATTACCTTGGTATTTGTCTTCTAAGCAGCCTCCTAAGACAGTGTTCCCAAACCTTTTTTGTCTTACGTACGCCCACAGCCCCATCACTAAAGCTCAAGTATCCCTTCATCAACACAAAGCAGAAATCTGTTCCTTTTACAGCATGGTTGTGGCAAAAGTATACATCTCCCTGGTGCACATATATCTCGTTATGAGTGTCAAACACACAAATGAACAAAACTTATTTTGTTTTCTTTCTATAACTACAAAAACCTACCATAATCTATTTTAATCTATTGTCAGAAAGCCATGTTTTAGGTTTCATAGTTTTAGAAAAGCAAAACCGAAGTACACCCTGGGGTACACGTACCACTGGCTGCAAATCATTGATCTAAGAGACAAAAGACTAATCCGCATTTTAAGCATGTGTACTTTGTTCTTATCTGACATCTCTTTCTCGAAGCTTGGTCTGAATCTCTGTAATATCGTATAATTACAGTTTTGTCTGATATTTTTTTGTGCATAATGGCTCTTTGTTCCTTTTCAAAATGAAGGAAAAACAAAACCGGATTAAATGTCTTCTAACCCTTAGGTAAATGAATGTGATTTTCCCTCCAGCAACACCAAAGATTTCCCATAAGCTTGTACTTCCTGTTTGAAATCGACCACTGTCAGACAAAGTGACAAAGTGTATGGGTAAGTGTGCCCCCACCCAAAAAACGATGTTTATTTTACACGCATCACTAGATGTGCTTGGACAATGGCCATTCATTGATGGCTTTGGCTTTTTAACTGTACTGCAGTGGAGTATTTACATTACATAAGAGGTTACAAAAGCAAAAAGTCCTTTGTGTTTCAAGTTCAAGGACAAATTAAGCTAATATCCTGGATCAAGATCATCTGTAAATAAACATTACTGTGTAGTAACAGACACAGTATTAAAGTCATCTACATTTGTACTGTGTATGTGTTCATAAAAGCTATAGTAGGCCCATTAAAAACACATACAAAACTAACTACAAAATGTTGAAAAAAGTATGGAAAGATAAAAAAAAATTGAATCTATCGTTTAAAATATAGATAAATTAAAACTAACTAAAAGTATTAAAAAAAGATAAATATCCCTTTAAACGTCCTTAAACAACTATCTATTAATTATTAACAATATATATTTTTACTTCACATTAACTAATAATTCCTAAATATTTAGGTAAATATACAGAAACGTAGCTAAAACAACTAATTTTGGTGATTTATTAATAAGCTGTTTAAAACACACACACACAAAAAACTTATAACATATCAAGATTAAAAAAACTAAAAAAAAGAATCTAATAATGTGTAATTTATTAGTTTCAGGAAAGACTTTGAAAATGAGAAGTTGAACAAAAAAGTAGCCGAGATAAAAAGCTGAAAAAGTAAACTCACAACCACTGTGTTTCTAACCAAGATGGATAAAAAAAAGAGGAAAAAGAGAACAAAACAGACAGATGCCATCTCTGTCCCTCTCGGCACCGAACGAGGGACAGAGAGGAAAAGTGCTTTTCATCATTGCTGCTGCATGACTTTCCCAGCATGCAGTGCTGTAATTTGTTCCGCTTAAGTACACGGAGGCAGGAGCAGATCAAACACTGGTGCATTCCAGCAACCGGTGTGCTGTGACAAGGTGTACAATCCACTGCATTCACCCCTGATTGCCAACAACACAATCTCTAATCAAAACCAAGTAATGCAGTTAGTATACAGAAAACAAAAGTATAGTCAAGACTAAGAAAAAAGTTTACACATTAATGGAAATACACAGACTGGATCCATACAAACTTTGGTTAAGTCGTTTTATGAAAACTAGCCATTACCGTAAGCGACAAGCACACAGATACATCCAATTACCATTAATCTGTAACAGACTAAAACTAGCTACTTCAATGTCCCTCAAACTCAAGTACAACTGTTTTCCAACAAAGCATGAACTGCTTCCAACACAAATCATCTTCTTTGGTCACTGACACGGAGTATAAATATGTTTGTTGAGCCCCGTAACCCAGAACTGATTGCTTTCTGGCATGAGCTGTTGCAGCTCACAACAGTTTTTAACAGTAGCTGACATGAAACTTGAAGGCTAAGAGTGTCACTTTAATAAACTTTAGCCTGCATCAATAGCCTTCTTTTATAGTAAAAAAAAATCTGTTTTCTAAAGCATCGCAATGACAAAAATAGGCAACAAATGTATAAACAAACACTAAAACATCACTACACATTATCTACACGAGAGATTATAACTGTTACCATGTTGTTGGTCTATACCTTTTCGTAAATTATTTTATTACTTTTATTTCTTATACATGTTGGATTCCCCATGTGTATTCCACATTACACAGAAGTGTCGGCTTAAAAAAAAGAAAAGAAAATTAATATTAGAGACGCATCATTTAGGGGGTTATTTTAATTAAAGTAGTACTCTTACCATTTAATATGGCAGAATGTTACTACTGCAAATAGATTATAAACAAAACAGTGAAAATGTATTCCATCCTCTATTACTTAATATTTTTTATTATTGTAGTTTTTATTTTAAACTACATTGTTTTATCGCAGTTAATTAGTGTAAGCACAGAATGGATGTAAATAATATTATTAATATTCTTACTTAGGTCCTAATTAAAATTAAAAAACAAAATAAACATAATAAAAAACATGTTTCTATTAGCAACTGTTAACATCAGCCATAAAAATAACATTATTCACAGGTAAAAGGTAATTATGCTGGTCATCTCAAATTAGTTGTAATTAATATAACTTTAACACTTTAATAAGGATTTTCACATGTTGATGATTAAAATTATGTGTGTGGGTTAAGACTAAAACAATATATAAAAAAAATCTATAACAACACAAAGAGTAAATCCAAGACAATAATAAAATGTGTAATAAAAGTTAACCAATTCTGCAAATTTACACATTTTATCCACATTTTATCTTATTAAATAAAACAAATGATCATAACTATTTAAAATTGTGTGAGCGATAGTGTGTTTTTTAAAGCAAGAGCTTATACAGTCCAAAAATTAAATACTACCTGCTCCTACACTACAATTTCCAAAATGCTTTTAATCGTAATCACATATTATTGACAGAATTTCCTTACTTTATCCTACTTCATTTTGCAAAGAATCAAAACAGCATTATTGATTTGGGTGGAATACTTAAATAAATAAACGAAATGAGTGAGAAGCAATATCAACGTCAATAACTGTACTGAGTGGTAGTAATTTGCTCTTGTGAAAATAAAAAGCCCTTTAGCTATGCACTAACACAGCCGCTCAAAACCTCTATTTTACGGGACGCAGAGCGAAAGCTCCTTGAATCACATCGGCGTTACCAGCCCTATCCCCACGACATCACACAGGAAATGGAAAATTGGTTACAGCGCAGCCTGCCGCTCGCCTGACTGCTTTTCTCGGGGGAATAAGGGGTGACAGAAGAAAAAGATGGAAGAAAATCACAGTGGGAGAGTGAAAGCGAGTCCGTCAGCTGTTTCTGCATCTAAAATGGGTGATGAGAGCGAGGAAACCAGCAGCCCAGTTAGCAACATCAGCTGGAGACGGGAAGGCTCCTGTGGAGATGTCCAAGACTCTGCCAGATGATGACATCATGACTACACTCCCACTTCTTATTTCTCAAAAAAAAATTACAAAACACCCATAGCATGAACCCTTTTAGGAAAAGCCTTAAAAATGCAGCACTTTCTGCTAAAATCAGATCTTATGCATTGCTATCTATTAAACACTCTATCCAAGTGTGTGGGTGCCATTAAAGGTGCTGTGTGTCACTTCTGGGCTACTAATAGTAGCAAACACAATTGCAGTTTTTGTTGAATCGGCCTACCAGGGCCAGACAAAAAAAACATTAGCTCAATCAATTGTACGAGTTAAAGGCAGAACTACCTGTTTATTATAAAGAATGAAAGAGGGAGTGTTTGAAACTTGTTTAAAAACTGTTATTATGCTTACAATTATTTTCTGTGCTGTTAGTGACACAGAAATGACACTCTTTGGCTTTAAAACAAACGACTGACTGAATCAAAATGAGACAAAGTGCGAAAGCAGCATCTAAACTATCCACCGCAGTATATTCTCACTACCTGCAAGTAAAAGGTCCCAAAGCGAAGGGCAGCGTGAAATATTAAGTGTACAGTGGATCGGGTGGGCATGAGGTGTGGGAGGCTACGGCATTAATATCAAGTTTACGTTCGCAGTGGGTGGGTTGCTGTTTTGAGACTAGAGGGCAGGATTCCACTCATAAATCTACACTATAGCGAGGTATTCAGGGGAGACGCATACTGGAAATATTATGTATCAGCGAATCGACAGACCACACAATCGTTCGCACGCATACGTGGAGGTCGCTGAACGCTTTCACACAACCACATGATGAAACTGGATACCATGACACAGATGTTCATACAATAACATGGAAGAGACAAGCCAGAAAACATGCACGAGGTAGCCTACATACTTAAATTTAGTCTAGTTCAAGCGTACACAATATTCTCATGTTGCCCATAAACCCGGTGAGCAAAATATATAAGGTGGAGAGAAAACTACTTAAAAGCAAAATATGACATACTGACTCTCTCATATACACACACACAATCTGAGCTGAGCAGCAGGAGCTCTCCTGGGAGGACGTACAGGTCTGATTTCATCCCTCTTCACGCAGGTTCCAAGCTGTGGGCTCTGAATACAAACAGCGCCTTATTCAGAAGGGCCGCACGCACAGGCTGGAAACAGTCGGCCCGGCTCTGCTCCACGTCCACCTGAAACAACCAGCCTCGGGCAGCTGGATCATGATGGACGTCACTCATGGCTCGAATGCACAAAAAACCTTCACACTCGATCCTTACGGGACAGGTGCGTGTATGAGGTCTAGAAATGCAGCGCTTCCTGCGTGAGCGCCAACTTGAGGAACTTCGCCAAGATCTTTGACAAATTAGACTGGGTCATTGATCGTCGGAGTGCATGCGAAACTGTGCAAATACTGAAAGACGTTTTACACAGAAAGAGACACTTTTATAGCCATTTCTGTCATACACATACACACAATATGGGAGAGTTTGGTAATGCAATGCGTATATTATACAGATGTATTAATATTAATTATGAAAAATCAAACGCTGATAAATATGGAGAGCTAATTCTTACTCAGAAAAAAAAGAATTAATACAAATCGTAAAACTGCATGATTTTTTGTGACGTTGGTTACGTTAGCAATTGTCTACATTCCTCCACTGACACAAAAAAATAGTAAAATACACCTTAAACCTTAAACTTCACAGCAATTAGTGCATGCTTTTCGTTCATTTGTGCATTAGAATCAACTTTCAAGCGTGTGATTCATCTTTTCCTGCAATTAAACAGCCTGTGTAAACGCACCTTTTCACGGTTTATGTGCCACGTCTGTGTGGGCCTTCGCAGTTGAAAAACAAACATTTTTCACACATCATATAACTTAACAACAAACCAAGTAAACACAAGGTAAAGGTTTAAGACTGAATGATTACTAAATGCCAAACAAAAAAAAAGCCTTTTAAAATGCTATTTAAATCTGATTCATTATGGCGAATCTTTAATCTGAATTTTGAAACAATCTTATCATTTGAGTGCTGAGGGTGGTCAATGCAGTAGCAATTGTTTTCAAATCACTGCCCATTCTTTATTCCTCAAAATTAGATTAGTAAAAGAATCATTAAATGCTTAATAATAACCAGAATACTTCATTAAAACAGGTAGTTCACCAAAAAATTAAACTGGTATTAGATTTAATCACCATTGGGCTAGGGTGAATGACTTTGTCTTCTGTATATTTTAAATAATGTCTCAGTAAATGAAGAAAAAGTTTCATTTTTGAGCGGAATCCTTCTTACAAAATAAAATCTTATAAAATAAACCTGATATTAGATGAAATGCTTTAAAACTTAAATAATTCATTAGTACATTTCTGGCCACAGTACTATTATTTTTATATACTTAAAACAAAAAACTATTTCGCATCCAGTTTTTATTTAATTATTCATTTTCCATGTAAACATTAGTAGTAAAGGGATCGCGGGGAAAGGTTCCTGCACATAATACAGCAAAATATATTCTAATGTCAAACATATGCAGCATTGAGGTGGTTTGGTGTATTTACACAACACGTATATTAGATTTAGCAAAGTGCCTTTCTGTTCTTTTTCTACTGTGCCAAACTCAAGCAGACATATGGATTTCAGTGGTGCAGTAAACTAATTTTTATCAATAAATTCAAAACAGCACATGTAGACATGCCTGTAAACTCTGGCAGAAAATGGAGAGTAATTGAGATCTTATGTGAAGGTAGAGCACAGTCATACTCATCTGCATTGGCAGTATATACCACACAGCTGGTTAACGACTATATTTTAGAGAATAGACATATGTATATCCCACATGTGCATACACACAAACAAACATACAAATACACTCTCTTGCACACCTGGCTGCAAGGCAAGCTAAATCAAAACCAAAGAGGGACTGCTGTGCGAACAGATACGCCCTGACGTTTAGCATTTTCTGTTTATTCAGCTGTGTTGCTGGACTTCTCGTAAGGTAACCCTGTAATCTATCAGTATGAAACTGCTAACACAGAAACTGGGGAATACAAGCAGCAGCTGCATTCACTGGTATTTCTTTTGCTACTATAAAATATTAAATGGAATTAAAATGTGAAATAAAATATGTATGAAATAAATACAAACTAAATGTTTCCCTCATTATTACCTGTAGTGACGAAAGATCTCCTCCTCTACTTCAGTGAAGAAATGGCACTTAGTGCAGGCGTATTCTCCAGGATGATCCCGCCCTGGACCCAGCCCTCCATCCCCTGATCCCTCCTCCTCCGGTTTGATCTCCAGCAAGTTGTGAGGGACGTGGGCGCTGTCATAGTGCAACAGAAGCAAGTCAATATCAGTTGAGGTGAATGGGCACTGGTCACACAGATGGGTGACGGACGCTCTGGGGGGCGGTGGGGACGGGGCCGCGGTCCCCCCGGCTGTTAGCTGCAGCAGAAGCAGAGCGCAGTGCGAGCATGAGCTCTTACGGCAAGCAAAGGGGTAGGAGATCTCCCCCAGGTGCTTTTCGGGAGTGCAGAGCCCACGTGGGCAGAAGGGGCAATGCTTGATGGTGCACTTGTGAATGCTGTGAGCCCGTTGGTAGTGATGCAGCAGCGGAGCCACGACGATCACATCTGGGCCGTGAGTCATGGAGTAACGGAAGTCACAAAACTGGCAGTTGTAACTAGTTACTACCGTTTCTGGATCACCTGCCGTTCCGGTCTTCCCGCTCTGCTGTTCCTTCTTCCTCGGGTGAGAGTCTGCCGCCCTTCTGTCCACGTCTCCCGGGCTTCCCTCCCTGACAGCCGACTGCCCGTGTTTTTTCTCATAGTGCTCCAGAAGTCTTGAGGTGCTGACGGCTTCGCAACTAAAGCTGCAATACTTGCACCAGTAATACGCCGCTGGGGTGTCACCTCCGGTATGGCTGGGTGAGTCTGACGCCCTGATTGGCACGGAGTACCCAGCCACAGTGTCATCCTCCGCTCTTACCGCCACCCGGTCGGCCCACTTCCCTTGTTCATCCATGCCTATGCGTGGCATGCAGTTCCCCTTCCTCTCAGAGGACTTCTCCTCTGGGCTGAGGTTGGATGGAGGCGGACTCTTCATCTTGTTGGGGTGGGTGGCCAGGAAATGCTGTTCTAGGTCCACCGAGGAACTTCCCATGTAGGTGAAGTTACAGAACTTACAGCGGAAGTACTTGGTGTTGCCTTGACAGTCCTGCGTCTTCCTCCCAATTCCGATGAAAGTCCCTGCTAACGTCACCTGGAGAATAGAAGGGGGACAGAGAGAAAAAATGACAAAGAGAGAAAATGAGATCAAAAAGAGAAAAAAAAAGACCAATCATCTGTGAATTACAAAGAAATAGAAGTCTGATATTGTAAGATGACAACAGACTTTCAATAAACCTTAAAGACGAGGCAGCAGTTATCACCACACAAAGGCTAATCACATTTTCTGCCTTTATTAAATTTCAGTGCTGAGGATTCAAAAAGCCTCCAGTGAACAGACAGGGAACATGTGAAACCTGTTGAAAAGTCTAGAAGTGAAGCAACCATGCAAAGAAAAAAATAAATCTTTACAGATTAATGATATCCAGGCGTGGTGAAAACACAACACAATGGCTTTGGTTCTGAATTTTAAAGTATATAAATAAAAGAAAATCATGACATAAAACAAAGAATTATAGTAGCACATAAATGCTTTGCCTAAAAATCATCAAAAATGATTAGCTTAACAAATCACAAATCAAACATGCAGCCAAGGTTTAAAACTAATACTTGCCCAGATCAGAGCAAAAATGACTTTTCATCGTTTTAGGCTAGTAAAATGAGAAACATTTTTTTAATTTACCAGCCATTAGCAAGTTAATTCTGGACTCTGCATGCAGATGCACATGATCTACGACTCAACAGCACACGCTAGACAACTGGTCTATAGACAAAAGCTTGGCATATGGAAATCTTGCTGGCAGTGACAGAACCAGAGGAGAGAGAGAGAGAGAGAGAGAGAGCGAGAGAGAGCGAGAGCGAGAGCGAGAGAGAGAGCGAGAGCGAGAGAGCGAGAGCGAGAGAGAGAGAGCGAGAGCGAGAGCGAGAGCGAGAGCGAGCGCGAGCGAGAGAGAGAGAGAGAGAGAGAGAGAGAGAAAGAGAGAGAGAGAGAAAGAGAGAGCGAGAGAGCGAGAGAGCGAGAGAGAGAGAGAGAGAGAGAGAGAGAGTGGGAGGTCCTGAGCTACATACGCACAGGGGAAATTCAACGTCATGCTCCAGACAAAACAGTCAAGGAATGTCACACAGTGCAGACAGCCCTTCTCCCCTGAGCACCCCCTGAGCTGTATGTTCAAGCAGTGATTAAATAAACACCCGCTGCTTAGCGTAATACATGCTTGACTGTAATTCTACACATACATATTACAGATACAAAGTGGACTAATTTGAAGTCTCAGCTGGTTGCTCTGAATCATCTGTCGGAGATACTGCATTTAAGCTAAGTGCACTTGTCCTCTTAATACAGTTTTCCACATTCATAATATGGTAAAACCCTCTAATCGCTACAACCAATATAATCAAATGTTGTTCACAATAATAAAAGTTAGAAGCCTTTTAAATTAAGACGAAACTGTAGTTTTGAGTATTAAAATAATAATAATAATAATAATAGTTAGAATAATAAGAATAATAAGGAAATGAATTATTGTATTATAATATTTATAATATTATTTATTCCATTTTTTTAATATTTAAACCAGATCGATTTATACGTAAACTGGCTTTGTAGACTGCACTAGGTCTTATTAGCTCCAAATGTAAAATGCAATTGTATTTAAAAAATTTAAATAGACACACAGACAATTACGTGGCTGGATTGATGGACAGACTGATAGATCTATAGAACATATGGTGAAAGAAACATAGGCAGGCACTGTTTCACAAGGGCGGTAACTGATGAAAGCCATTAACTCCAGCTGGTAAAATAGTCAAAAATCACTCCTGCTCTGGCAAAAGCTAAAAGCTTCCAAATGTGACTATTGAGAAAAAAACTTAAATACGCCACTTAAACTGTAAACATGACATTGTTAAGGTAAAGAGTGAACCCGTGCTGAAAGTTGGGCAGATAAATGACTATGACATCTGTTCATTACCCATCATTTAAAATAAATCGACTCCCATGTTTTCACTGGCTCTCCTCATCGGCTTCCCTACGCTTTTCTCCCTCCTTTTTTCATTGGGAAAATGAGAAATCGCAGTCGTCAATATTACTGCATGGAAAATTCCACTAGGGACGAATTCTGAATAGACTCATTATTCAAACTTTTTCCCCCAAGAATTTATATGGTATTACGACAATTTGCAGACATGCTGATGTTGAATTGAAAAAGATTGCAGTCGGTGTTATTAAAAGAAAAAAAATCAGGTACTCTAAGCTGTGCCGATCACTCAACACATGCGTTGTTTCTTTGATTGAGTACATGCACATGTGCCGAGCAGGTAACTGTTCACAATGTGCACATTTAAACATGATCCACTGAAGTAAGACCATCGATAAATCAGCCAAAAGTCATGTCACAGAACAAATCCATACAGAGTACGCAAGCATGATCCAAACTAATTTCCTTCCATGTTTTTGTTTGTTTGTTATAAATCAGAAATCACCTTGGTGACATTACAAATGATGCTTGCATTTCAATCTCAACTGAGCAGTTTGATTGCTTATTCATGACGTGATTTTAAAACACACGCATGAAAAACTCTGAACAAATAGGGATACTGAAACGGCTTGTCAATTACTCAGCCGATGCTCATTAGCGAGCGAGTTTGTGTAAGCGTGACTTTGCATGCATCACATTCAGTACACAATGTTTTGTGGTTTTGCTTCTGTGACATAAATTTCAGTTCCACATCTGCATGCACATGTATCTTAAGTCCTAATGACCCACGGGCCTGACTGCATGTCTGGGGCTTGATTACCTGTACGTCATAGGTGCCGTTGAGTACGGAAGACCTGGGTGACCCTGCTTCTGACGGGGAGCCGCTCTGACCTGACTGGCCGTATAGTCGAGACGAGTCTTTGGGTTGTGATTGGGCCGTAAACTGCACCATGTTGTGTAGGGCAAGAATCTTATTGTCCAGCTCGGCGTCCTGCCGCGTCCGGTTGTGTAAGCCCAGGTGGTACTTGCGAAAGTGTTTGATCAGGTCCGTGGGGTCGTTGCCGTAATAACCGTACCCACAGATGTTGCACTTAAAATCCTGGAGTTTGGGTGAGGTGGGTGGAGGAGCTCCAGTCTCGGCTCCCAGTGGGCTAGTGGCCTCCTCCACTCCCCCTACGGGCCGTTGGGGATGAAGCGTAACGAAAGGGACTTTGGAGCCCTCTACGCCCGCTCCATGAGGGCTGACAGAGCCCAGCAATGCTGGTGGGCTACAGTTTAGATCCTTCTCTTCTCCATTACTGGTGCAGCCCTGAACGATAACGCAGCCCAACCGGGCAGTGGGCCTCAGACCATTCGTGTCGTTCTCTTCGTCTCTAGCCATGATCTGCGCCGGGTCCCCTTCTTCTTCTGGATCAGAGTGCATCGGGGAAGCAGAGGAGTCAAGCAGCCCGGTCTCTCGACTGGCGTATCTCGCTGCGTTGGCTGCCTGCTTGTGGCTGGAGAAATCAGGCCTGTCTGGTTTGATGGGACCAGGGGACGAAGGCTCCTCACACTCTTCGCTCACCGGCCTGTCAGGCTCAGAGGCCTGGCTCCCGCCGTTTCCGGATTCCGGACCCGTGGCCTCGGCCGCCACAGCCTCTCCGTCTTCTTCCTCACCGCCGAAGCTTCTCAAAGGGGGATTCTTTTTCCGCACCATATCTGGAACCCAGCAGAGAAGAAGACCAATGTTAGTGACGCATCATTTCTCAAGCAATACGCTCGGTGTGCAGGGCTGCCATTTTTGGAGCCCCTGGCGCCCATTTAGCTCTTAAAAGCAACTCCATAAAAGCCTCTGGATAGTTCTGTGATTCTCAAAAATCATTTTCAGAAGAACTGCCTTAAAAACAGGTCTAATCTTCCAGCTCGATCCATAAACAGAAACGAGGTTCTAATATCAGTGACTATGTCTGCGCCGATCTTTGTTGATGATATTTTAATGAATACAATCTGTGCGCTTGTGTCACTGATGTGGCTTATGGATACACATTTTAATCAGTTAACAAAATCAAAGATGATAGAGAGAGAGAAAAAAATGTGGAATTTATAAAGTGATTCATGGCAAAAGATTTCCATCAGTCCTCAATGAGATCATAAGTGTTTGTTCACATCAGACAGAGAAACTAGAATCGCACTATAATAGCCCATTAGGCCCTCCTTCGGCATAAACTACACAATGTAAACTTTTACAACAGATTTAGCGCAGTACACAGCTAAACATTTGAATTCAGTAACAGCAAATATATCATGAGTTAGCTTAAATAATGTCTGTGGAAAAAGAAAATGAAGAAGTATAAATTAAAAACTGTTTTTCTTTAACTGAAAAATAGTCAAATGTTTTAAAGGTGTGTGTTAGTTAACAAATCATTTTCTAAATAAAAAAACAATCAATAGAAGTATATGCTGTGTCTTGTTCAGTTTTTATTTGTGAGCAGATATGGTTTCTCATGACTTAGTCTAACAAAACAGCACCCTGTTTTACTCTGACAGACCAATGAGAGCAATTTCCTTACTAAGTCTGCAAAGAAAATTGATATTAAATAAGGCAATTCATGCTTTGCAGTGCGACCACACCTTAACCAGAGCAAAGTTAATAAAAGCCTTCAGAAAATCTAATCTGAACCACCACCTCACAAATCGAACCAACGCCCTGTCATATCACCCACAGACAAATGTGAGCAAATCTGAGACAGCCCAGCATCTAAACGCACAACCCATATAAAATTAATATTGATGAGAAGTTTGCATTACCATTTTTTGTGTTGTGTTTTTGCACCCCTAGAAGAAATCCATTCAATTATAAGCAACATTTTACTAACACTGACTAATAGTAGCAAACTAATGGCTGATGGGATTTTTTAAAAGCTTACATTTTTAATCTGTCATAAAACAACAACAACAGCTTATCATTACTATCTCAAATTAAGAAAAGTAATCACAGATTTCGCAGGCTAGATGAAAATATTTTATGACATGATATAACAGTGAAAAAAAATGACACAATGAAACAAATTACAAATATTGTTCCATGCTAAAAAAGCAAGACCTTAATTTCATAAACTGCACATAATAATAACTCAATTAAAAAGTGGGGGACAAAATCTTTTACAAAGTGATTCTTTTTTTTCACCAGAGACGAATAATCAGGAAAATCTTTTCCAACATAGGGGAAAACAGAATAGAGCGGCAAACTTTTTAATACCTGACACAGTTCACAATTACATTAAAACTTCAGGAGAAGCAGTGGGATATTACCATTCCAATCCACTATTAAAAAGCGAATAATCTGCTTTTATAGCTCCCAGACATTTGCCGCGTTTCTGTAAGTCAAATCACTAGTTCTGTTTCCACCCCCACTATTCCTTTGCTATATTAAACGGCTTCACTTCTGAGATTGTGCCTACTATAGAACTTACTTAATAAAGTATAATATGCATTTTGAAGAGAACAGGACAATCAATTTTCTTAATTAAAAATGTGTTGGGAGGTAAATCGACAGCAGCCTGTCTGCGTGCAGAGCAGAGAAGATCATGTCTGTCCCTCGAGCACTCTGTGAGACTGCACAATTTAATGACAGGAGTTATAATTCAATCGTTGGGTGAAGACGCTAAGCTTTGATATTTCCACGTGACTATTACCTGCCTAAAAAGACGGTTCTCAGGGCTTGTGCAAGACTGTAAGTAAAGTAAATGTAAAATGCCATGGGTCTTGAAAAACATCATGTTGCCATCTGATGTCATCTGCCATATAATTTAAAACTACTTCATGTTCTGAAATTATTAGAGATGAAAATCTACCTGTTCACAGGCAATTTATCATCGTCATGGTGACATGGAAATGGAAATTTGCTGAGATGCAACCCTCCTGAAATGACAACTAAATGTTTAATTGACACAAGCCACAAATCAAGTTCAACCAACATACCAGTAAATCTAAATTTTGTGTTTAGCAAAAAACGTCATTCACATTGTCTGTGCAAGGATTTTAACTTGATCTATCATGATTTAATAATATTTAAGAATCTGCAAATGTTTTCAGCATTTTCTGCAAGACGAATTAAAAAAAAATGAATAAAAATACTACATGCATATATTGGTAACTGAAAGCAAATAAACAAAAATGTTTTACAAACGAACAGCTTCTGAATGAGCTTTCTGTGCACATATTCTGACAATATGTTATAAATTAAAAAACACTTTGATGCAAACACTATGACTATTTTAAGATGTCACATAATGAAATACAAATGAAAAGCAGTGTAGTGAACTACGTTTGTGACAGCCACTCGGCACTGGTCTAAATGAACACAAAATTCACTAACATTACACAGTCAGCTCCCAGTGAAAGACAACACTGGCCGGCTTCCTCTTGGCCCAGATCAATGGAATCAAAAGGCCCGGCCACATACACACAGAGCCTCATTTGTAAAGGAGCAATGTGACTCCAAATATGTCATCTTTATTGTCAAACTCATTTAGGAGATCTTGTTTCAAACACAAAACAAATAGAGGGGATTTCCTAAGCCGGCCTGGCCCAATCGGGTCATTTTTATTGGTGGATTTAACTTATGGCAAGAAGATACCAAGTCGGCCTTTTAGCATGTAATGGGTCCAGACGTTGTCCAGGTGATTAAAGTTAAACCCTGCAGGCCTTTTAGCTTTGTCGTGGAAATAAATCTAAGAGTTTACATCCATATGCGATTGTGTTTTCAGCATGTATTTATTGTGCACATTCATTAGTGTTGCTTTTCTTAAGAGTATTTGTGGAAGGTAATGGTGAGGTGTTGCACAGTATAAGATTAGCGCTTAATGTGTCTCCTTAAACACACCCACACATGCAAAAACACTCTGAAATGATGAAAAACCCTTCCTTTGTAATGCTATTTCTGCATTGTTTAATAAGATGATTCACTTTGTCTTGATCTACAGCAGAGGTGAGGTGTATTTTTTCAAGCGTGTGTAAATTTCAACTTCCATATTTTTTAATCCTGAAGCTTTGCATGCAAAGTTTCAGAAGAATTGTCTCTCTAAAATGAAAGTTTTGAAAACATTTACTCACCCTCATGATGTTTTATTCTGTAAATTTTTTTGTGGACCCAAAAAGGAGAATTTTAAAGAAAGAAAAATCTTCATAGAACAAGAGTTAAAAAGTGACAGCTCTAAAAGGACAAAGCTGCTAATTTAAGTTTTTTTCCCCACTTTATTATAATCTAAACAATTAGTTTTTACAAATAAGATCTACAGTTCTCAATGACTCAATGACAGAGTTGAGTCAAAATTTCACTAGGGAATATTTAAGACTAATTGATTTTAATTTCAAGCTGTTTTTCACCCAAGTCATGTTGTATGACTCAGACTACAGTCACATGTACTGCTTTAAAGGTGCTTCTTGGTGTGTATTTTATTGGTCACTATCTATCAATGTAGAAAAATAGCGAAAACATTTTTAAAAAATTGTTGGAGCCATAACTCGCCAATAACTTTCAGAAAAAATCCTCGCAATATAACGCTCACTTTTTCCAGCAGTAGAAATAACAGCATCCATAACAAATAATGAGTAGAGTTTGATTTTACATTGCACTGGCAATAAGCATGCTGTGTTTTAGTTTACGATTAAATTGAAAGAACCAACATCTATTCAAGCAAGCCTGTAGCAGTTTTATTTTGGTCCCAGACTTGTGTCCCATCTCAATCTCTCATAGTGAGTTTAGCTGTAATCCTCTGAACCTTACAGTCCCAGGAGGATCAGATGAGAGCGGAGATTCACACACATAGCTGGAAGACCCCATGGAGCGCTACAGTCTGGATCACTCTGAGCTCTCCACCCAGAGAGTCTGTTTATTAAAAATACATTACCCAAACTGTCCCTAATAATTCAGGCCTGCGCCTTCAATCCGCTGGGGGTGGATCGTCTTAAATATCAACCCCTATACACACACGCGCATGCTGACGCTTGCTCGTATAAATACTACCACACGTGCAGGAGCGCACACACCCTACTGATCAGCCAGGAGGAATACTGATTCCTCGTGATCTAAAATGATGAGTCTCATTTTGCATACTTTATTTACTGGCATCAAACATTTAAGCAGTAGACAGAAAAAAGGGGAAAATAAAGTTAATTGTTTTGTCGTGCTTGGAAAACAGTGCAGAAAATGTAATTTGTAAATGAGTAACTGGTAGCATCATAGAAATGCTGTTAAACTTTACTGAATAAACAAAACTATTGAGACTATTTCAGCTCGCGTGTACCAGGGATTTGCCAATTTTCATCTTTCTGGAGCTACATACAGATCACAAACAAGATCCAAAAAAACTAAAAGAAAAAAAAAAAGTCACTTTAAAACAAAACAGACCCGACTTTCCACTTTAACAATAGTATATTCACCAGCACACATGGCAATTAGCCACGAATCAGATCCGTCAAGCATACCATGTGTGTGCGGTCACGTCTAAGAGCATGAAAGTGTTTCCCCAGCAATCCCACAATCCCACCTTGCGCCGCCCCCTTTACGATTCCTCTCATCCTTTATGATGTCACCGCCGCAGACTTTTGTGGTAAGAAAGGACTCGAACGACCCCGATTCGTCTTCCCGTGGAGTTTAATCTCGTTCAACTTTGTAACATTAGGAATAAATCACATTACTGTCTGTGGAGTTTCAAGCATGTGGAGGGTCTATGGAAACACATATGTGAGATGCTAGATATACAGAGAGCAATTAATTATCATTAAAGCGAAATGTCAAGAGGAGGAACTGTGCTATGAGTCAGTCCTCCTCCCTGCCCGACATCTTCCACATCCACCCTCTTTCAAACTGAGTGATACACACACTTTCATACATGTACTATGAAGCTGCAAGTCACATTAATCTAACCTCTATCCAAACTATGGCAAAGAAATAATTGCCTCTCAAACAAGATAACTACCAAGCTGTGACACTGAGTCAATTGCATGCAAGTGCTCAATTTTTCATCTGTAGTCGTGGGATGTTTTTCCCGTACCAAAAGACCAAATACAGATTTTCTTTACTTGAAAGCAGGAGTAGCAGATAAAAAATTCTTTTAACCTTCCTTTTTAATTCAATTAACTTTATTAGGTCTGCAGGCTGAAGCAAGTTCTGATTCGTCTGATTTGCAAAACAGTAAAATCTCCATCCAATCTACAGCAGCTAATATAGCACAAAGACATTCCTATAGAAACGGAAAAAAAGCCTCTCGTTAAAAGGAGACGTGACTTTAAGGATGCAGAAAGAGATGGGGACAACCCTTACTGAATTCCAATACACACATGACACATATGATTATGCATTATATGAAAGAAAGAATATATATAAGAATATATAAATACTACAAAAAAAATGGATAACAATTTGACAACAATGTTCAAAAGACATTAAAACACAAGTTTATGGTCAACAAACAAAAGACAGCAGTGACATCACAGCTCTGGCCCAATAGGGCAAGTGACAGTTTCATTAGCTGGTCCTCAATCTTAATCCTTACTGTTTAGTCCGTAAATGCTAAATATCTAAAATAGGTGGCCTAACAAGACCTAACAATTATCAAGGTTATCAGTATAATAGCACATACAGTATGATGTGCTTTGTGTTACTGCTGGTTTTAAACAACATATTACTAATGGCTAAAAACCATCACATTTCTGCCAATCATATACAACTAAGGTTATTACCATGGCAACCACATCTCTTTTCCGATTCTTTAATCTTTTCAGGTTCTCTTAAGCAGCCAGTCAACACAAAGCAAAATCAAGAGACACATTCCCCACTGAAGACAAGAAAGTGTAAAATACAGGCAGCATCTCGCAAGAGATTCAACCTTTAATGTAAACTAGAAGTGAGGAGACATCTTTAGAAATCGAAATAAATCAACAGGCCTGCCAGAAGAAGGGGCTTTCTTCACAGGGTGCGTGAGTGTGTGTGTGTGCGTGGAACAGCATACTAATCTCCTCCAATCCTTAAAGTGAGAGGAAGACAAAACACACACACACACACACCGCCACTGCAACACTAAGGCCTTTGAAACAGACAAGACTGCCAAAATCTGTCTCAGTACAGATGTCCGGGAACGCCAATCTGTCCTGTGCCCAATATTCCACTGACTTTGAAATATCAGCGTGCAAAGAAAAAACAGGAGGAATCATAGCAAAGTGCACTTGTAGAGAAGACTGTGGTGTTCTTCATTAAAACTCTGTACAGATAGCCAAGTTTCATAGCTACTGAGCTACGAGGGAAGAGAAAGAAACATGGAAAAAGTAAAAGATTGTGCATTTCAGGTGGAAAATGACACCAGTATGCCAAGAGGGGCGTACTGCACCCCATCAGAGCTAGTCTTGAGTAAAATGATTCATTCATAAAGCCACATTTTAGTTACTACATGAAACAAGTCTTTCGTTACTCTGCTGTGTTTCGACCGCCAGTTTTTAAATGCAAAACACATCACGTAAACACACTTTAACACAAAGTCCTTTACACTGGGCTTCCTTAACTAGTTAACTAGTTTTCATGCAATCAATTTTAAAAATGTGCAGGTTGTATCCTTAACACATTCAGTATTAAGGAAAAGCATGCTGTACCTCGTTGTATCTATATCTTCTTATAATTTGTATTGCACAAGCTTTGAAGGTTGACAGACCTGCAGGGGATAATTTCATTCTTGCATGTTTGCAATGGAGCCATCAAGCCTAGAAACATCAAATAATGTAGTACTAGGCTGTGTAGCAGCAGATGCTAAACCCACATCAACTCATAATCAACTCTCTGACAGGAAATCCCCTCACCTTTAGCCATATGCTGTTCCACTATGAGGGGGAGAGAGAAAGAGAGTGAGAGAGAAAGAGTGTGTTTGTGGAGTAAGAACAGAGGAGGGGTTGGCATGTCAAAAATAAAGAGCTTTTCCCATAATTCTCTTCACCCCCTTTTCTCCTTCCATGAAGCGGCTTGTGAAAGGGTGATGTGCTCAATAAGAAGGGCCCGTGACTAAGTGCCTCTCTGACTTTTTTTCTGCGTTCTTACGTGGCATGTCAACGGTACACAATACGACCAACACAACTCCCCCCTCATGTTTATTCATGAGAACTCATTCACATCAAAGAGGCAACACCAAAAAGTGTTGCCTGTGGCAATGCTGGCGAGGTTTAAACCCCCCACTCTCCACCGCTAACTTTCTCCTCTTAATCATCTGAATCACGCTAACATCAGACATCTACCTCCAGGACGCGTGTACCTGCGGCATTCGACAAAACCACATCCAAAATATGTCATAATTTAATATTAGAAGTTTTGTGTTGTGGAAGATGCTGCATGTCTCTGCATACTTTATTTGGTGAAAACCCACAATCTGACTCGCATTTACAATTTTCCAGTCACGTGCGACCTCACAATCGCCTCGTTCACAACTACCTGCTTAACTTTCAAGACCCAAAAGCTTCTGAGCAGTGTCGTAATCACACCAGAACAGAGAAAGAATTTTCTAGCACCCTTTTCCCAACTCCTATGCTGTGCACAATCAGCCTTCCAGTCAGGGATCAGGGAGGGGGTGGTGTGAGGGCCCTGTCTGAATGACCTGGTCTCTGTGCACTCAATCAGCGCACGCTAGAACCGGAGACAACAGAGAACAACTGCTTCCCTTAAGCTTCCTGTGATCACAGGCCCCGAGCTGCCAGAGAGAGGGCAGGGATCACGCGCTCTAGAGAGAACTGGAGATAACAGGCTTCCGCCAACGCCGCCGTGTGAGAGAGTGTGAACGTTATTGAGAGAGAGAGAGAGAGAGAGAGAGAGAGAGAGAGGGAGAGAGGGAGAGAGGGAGAGAGGAGAGAGAGGGAGAGAGGGAGAGAGGAGAGAGGGAGAGAGAGGAGGGAGGGAGAGGGAGAGGGAGAGGGAGAGGGAGAGGGAGGAGAGGGAGAGGGAGAGGAGAGGGAGAGGGAGAGGAGGGAGAGGAGAGGAGAGGGAGAGGAGAGGAGAGAGGGAGAGGAGAGGGGAGGGAGAGGAGAGGAGAGGGAGGAAAGAGATGCAGATGGGAAGACGGACATTATGGAAGTTGAAGAACTTATAAAAATATATTTGCATAAAAAAAAATATTTTAGGACTATAAAGATTTGTTGCTTTGACAGTTCATGACAACTAAACAACTTTCAGCGATTACTTTACATTACTATAATACAAATCAAAATATAATTTACATTACTGGAAAAGGTAATTAATATAAATAGTACTCATCATGTGATTTTTGTGTTACTGCAATGATCTTTTTAATTACAGTATTGCAGTAATGGGAGTCAAAAAAAAACTTCAAGTGAAACATCCAGCCGAACTTGAAAATTCAGAGTAATTCTTAAAATGTGCTTATATGTCATAAAATTATAAAATGGTTGCACAGTGCAAACAATCTGAAAAATAGGCCTCATTCTTTCATTTTTTTTCTGTTTATCTCAAATATCGTGAGAATGTCAAAACATTGAAATGGCCCATTTAATCTGTAGTAGTTAGTTTTAACGGAAATGAAAGGTCTGCAGCCCATTAAGAAAAGTCACACTGCATGTGAGACACTTCAAGCAGTACTAGAGTACTTATCTAAAAATATATGTATTAAGCAACAGGAAAGGCAGACGTGATTGTTCGTTGCACAATGTGCTACACAGAGGCAGTGATGAAAAATCACTTCTGCTTGGGTTCCTCTGCTCTCCCCCTGCTATCCTCTTTTCACACTCCTCTGTTTATGGTGTAGCAGAAACACCTCCTGCTCTGTGATGTTGTACAACATTCCCATGAAGAACCTACAGACAGTTAAAACAGCCCTGCAGGCGAAACAATAGCTTTTATTTCCTTCCCTGCGTTTCTTCTAAAGTTTTTATGAGCTGACATCACCCCCCCGATGAGGAAACGGCTGAACACAGCCCACCAACATGGAGTCCGTCCTAAGACGCACCTTGAGATTTCAGACAAGCTGAGAAGACGAGTAAATGTTCAACAAAAGATAAAACGTTAACAATTAGGTTGATTTTAATCCTGTGCTGCAATGATTTTTTTTACTATTCAAAGCAAGCCGTTGCAGCTACAGTGTGAAACCGACAGTAAACCACAGCTTGAGATGCATTTCCCCTCTTAAAAAAGCAGAAAACGTTGCGACACATCAGGTTTCTCAGCAGATGCTCACCAATCTCATTACGGGCTCTATTTAGTTTAAAACAACTACATACATTTCTATAAAACAAAGCTGGGGAGTAAATACAAAAAATAGATATCACTCAATTGCAATTTTTTAATGAACTTAATTATATACAAATTAAATATGCATACATCATATTGGTGATATATCTGCTATTTTTTACAACTAATCACACTAAGTGAATGCATTAAATTCACTGCCCTACAAAACAGCAGATACCAGAGATAATAATATACCACGCCCTAAACAAATATCATTATTATGTTTGTGCAACTCCAAAGAGAAATATAAAGGCCCTGTGTCCAAATTAAGAAGCAGACACCGGTTTAACTGGATGTGAAAGATCAAATGTTTGTGTCTATCACAACTAAAAAAAGCTGCCACTAAGGAAAGCCACTGTAGCCTGTTATCTCTATCACTTACACCCCTCGAGAAAGATTTGGTGATTAGCCAAGATTATGTCAAGTTCATGAGGTATGTCACCAACCACCCAATAACTCTCAAACTTTTGCATATATGTTCTCACTTAAAATGGCAGTAAGGTTTTTGAATCTGAAAAGTTACCAGTGAAGGATGAGGTTGGGCTTTTAAGCACATTCAGATCAAAAGCAGTTGAAATAAACCTATTATCAAAGACTTCTTATGGACTTCCCACAGGCAATATTCTGTGTTAGTTAGCCTGCAACACGTTCTCAGCTCCGCCCTTGACAGATGTACACAAACTGGATTACCTAGGACACTACACTGCCTAGGCAAATACATTTCACCAATGCCAAGACTAAAAAAAGCTCAAGATTCTCTACTGTACAGTGTAAAGATTAAAGTAGGCCAATATGATGTGCGGTACTTTTCAATGCAAAGGGAAGCACTGGTTGTACAAGATTCCTGTATTTGCTTAGTACAATTATTCTCCTTTCAAATGCCGTATAGCCCTGGGACTAATTAGTCATCAGAGCTTCGATAGAGGCAACCGCACCCTCTGATACCATCACTGATCCTTATGCAAAGACTTACCTGCCTGTCCCTCTTATCACTGCAGAACGTTCTCATGTCTTATTTTACTATTTGCTTTTTAAACCAGAACAAATATCTGCTCTCTTCAATTTTGTGTTGTTTCTCTAATCTTTGCTTGTCCTGTAAAATAAATGTAAAACAATTGTGACAAAAAACTCAGCGTCGCCTCATTTGGCCTCAACTAGTTCTTGAGCTATTTGGACTATTAGAAGAGCAGCTGAAGTAAGCTGAGGACAGAGATGGAACCTGGCCCCATAAACTCTGATACCTCAAACAGTGATGTCACCGCTATCTATAACACACACTGTCCATCACGCTACCTTTTCACCCTGAGAAGCAGGCCAGATTTCGCTAGATTCGGTAAGCATTGGTGCCCACGTGTGTGTGTGTGCCAACAGACCGATAAAATGCCGGGTGCTTGTAACCCCTGCCTCAAAAAAGGTCAGCGAACGATGCCCGTGTGTTTTTTTACTTATTAGGGTGCTGTAATTCTTAGCTATATAAGATACAATATTACATGTAAAAGCCTGTACTTATAAGTGCATGTGAGTGCATGTAGCTTCTGTACAATAACTTTCACCCTAAGTAGAGCACTCGGGTTCACATCAGCCACTAAAACATCAACGCTATTGACGAATCGAATCCTGACGCCTACGAGAGCACCATGCTCTCCACTTAACAGCCTTGTATAGTCACCATCATTGCCTCTTTCAGCAACAACATGCAGGTCACAACATGCAGACGTATGGCATAGCTAAACTGTATAGAAAACTGGAGTGTCTCTGAGTGCTGTTTACAGCCAGGAAAGAGGTAAGCTAGCATGTCAGATTTAATTTTAGATCTGTATCTAAAAGAAAAAATATTTCGATTTTTGATTTTGAGAAAAAGCGGAAACAAAAACACTGCCCGAAGTGCCCTAAACTGAATCCAACTTTAGGTAGCAGCCCGCAGGTGGTGTTAGAGACGAGGTGCTTGAGAAATCTAGCGATGTATTGTTTTTACATTCTTTCCAGCCTGGTGTCACTGGCTCAGTCCTTTACCGTCCAACTGTCCACTTAAATCTTCTCCCCATGCTACAATTGGCAGAGCCTAGCCGAAGGAGCTCTAAAAGTCGTTTGGCTCCAGCTCGACCGGCCTGACCGCCTCCAAGTCAACGGGCCCCGACGTATAAATAAGAACAATATCAGATAAGTCTTGCAGGAAGCCTATAAACATTTACATTCTCTTTCAAGTGCTGTTTATGGATATTTTATCTCCTATCTGGAAGTTGAGGACATGCTGAAAAAAGCCTGGGACCTGGGGCGGAATCCGAGGCGAGTGGTGAATCAAAAAGGCAGCAGGCCCTGACAGGGACTCGGGTCCATTGACCATAATAGGTGTTGAGAGTGGCGGCCTCCACAGATGAGGAACCAGCTCTCGGATCTGTTCCTTAGCTCTGCCAGAAGAGTTATGGCCCGGTGCGGGTAGTGTCGGGGAGGGGAGGGATGCCTGGTAAGCTACTAATTCTATATCTTCCCCTGACAAAGATGAAGTGCAGCCAGCAGAGTTCAGTCTGGGAGAGAGCTAGTGAAGAGTATATGTTGTGTTTAACAGAGTAGACCAACTCTTGTCTGCTTGTCCTCTAGGCTGATGCCTATCTGAGGCTGAGGTCAGAAAGATCTGACCACAGACAGCTTGCGTCTAGTTTTGTTAGCCTGGGAGATATTCAAACTATTTTCTGTTTACTTTCTAGTCCACATTTAATTTCATACTTAAATAATGATCATAGTAAGGCCCACATGGAATTATGGATTTATGGCCACAAAACTCCTAGAGAATGTCTGTCATTTACAAAGTACCCATGCTCCACCCATTCACTGCTCGTTTCTGAAATATTTTGGCTAATTCAGCTACATCCATTTACACACATTATAAATCCATTACACAAATTCTTAAATTTCTTAAAAAACGAATACAAAATATATTCAAAAGACTTGAATCTGGCCTTCTCGTACCCCACAGCAAGGTCTGATTAAGCACCACCAAATCCTATCTTCAAACTTTGATCATAAAACACACAGGCAATTAACATCACAGAGAACTGGCTAAAACTTTAGTACAGACACATCGAGCCAAATGGGCAGCAGTAATCGGCGGCCCTGCCACTCTGGATGCCCTCACTTCTACCAAAAATGAAACCAAGAAAAGGACCCACATTCACCTGCACTGCTCTAATCTGCAAAATAAAGCCGCTCTAACAGTGAGGTGCATCCTTGCCTGACGTGACACCTTTTGTCTCCTCCTGTGTTGTGACAACACTTACATTTGTAAACTGCCCTGCTTGTAGGGGATAAACATCTGATAGCCACAAGAGAAGGGGGCTGGGGATTGTAACAAGCCTCTGGGACTTCCTCTAAACAAATGGAGAGATCTTTTGAAGGCTCCTGTTTGTGTTTGCCAAAGACACGGCCAGGATACATTAGGCTCCTGTCAATGGCCTCCGGCTATTCAAGTAGGTTAAATCTTTGGTGCTGGGTCTCTCACCACAGAGTCCTAGGGGAGAGAACTACAAATGGTGCAGAGTCATTGGTAGGTTAAGATAGAAGTACTCACTACAGAGTAGGTAATACAGTTAAGTCAGAGGTCACCAATTAGTGAGGTTCACTTTTTATTTATTTGTTTTTCAATGAAAACAAATTCACCACCTTTAACAATTACTTGAAAAAATGTCAAATCACCTACTACTGTAAGATCAACACTGAACACAAATATAACTGATGTTACTATGATGTTAAATCAGATTTATGACACAGGTCTACTGAATGTCTACTCATTTAGTCAACCCACTAACTAGCCAATTATGAAAATGTGAAGAATAATCTGTATCTAATATACATGTATCTAAACTACACAACACTGCAAATGTTCAGTCTACAGCACAGCTGTACGCTACACAACTGCACAAGGTAGAATCTGGGCTTTGAACCAAAAGTGTAATATTGCTGTGCATTGACGCTGTGCAGACATCACTCAATGTGTGAACAATGTGGTCAGGAGCACTCTGTCAAAGCTGCTCATTGGATTGGCAATTACTTTAAAAAAAGAAATGGCGTGTTGAGGAAAAACAGCAGATTAATCATGCTGTTAGCGATGAAGATGAAGACGTTGATTAATGCAGTTTGGCTTTTTAAACAAACAACTCCTGAGTGTGTGGTGCGCTCGGCATTACCCTTTAATTTACAGAGAGTTGACTGCAGAAGTTTTGTTTTTGCAGCTTCGCAGCAGCCCTCGACCCCTTTTTTTAGCCCCTTCTCCAGGCCCTTTTTCCTCCGACACCATATGGAGCACGGCCTCGCGGAAACAAGCCGCTAAAAACAACAGGCCTGCACTCAACCGTTCCCTCCTTTTTTAACACCGCTAGAATAAATTGCTCCCTTATTGTGCTTTCCGCCAGCGAACTGGGATCATTTTTGTGCTCTCGATCTAATTAGATTAGTTTGGTGCTAGTTCGGGGTTATTGCAAGAAGGCACCGCACGAGTGGAGGAAGATCGGGCTAATTGGAAGGCGGATGCAGGCCGATCCTCGCCGTTTACCAGCAGGTTACTACTCTCACCGCCTCGGCCTCCTCTCATTACTGCTGTTTTGCGACAGTCTGTGATAACTCGGCTTACCCTGTTCTTAGGGGCAGAGATTGGAGTCAAACTACGTAGCAGGCAGGAGTCTTATTAGGCATGCTCACGACTGACACCTCTCAGGGGCTTGGCTGTTTATTCAGCAGGCCTGAAACACATGCAGATGTGAAACCTCTATTGCAGCGTGCAACTGATTCACGCTTACATAGTCAACGACTTCTATAAGTTTAAAAAAGTTCCTAAATGTACTCCCACCTGCAAAAACAAGTGTTTTTCTTGGTGACGTGAGATCCCGCAAATGCGGGACAAGGTTACAAGGTTTACACACCGTACGTATGATTAAAGTATCACTGCGTCAACTGGTGATAGATTTCTATATTCGCTGCAAACCGAAGAACGGTGGAGCTCGAATGATCAGACTTTTAAATGAACATTATGAAAACATTTGGTCGTCTGCCTCCCTCGGCACACTGGCACGCCATACATCATGCAGGCACCTACTGGAGAACTATGCAGACCGCTCAAATTTCCCCACTATAACTCAACGAAATTATACAAAGTAAGGTACAAGTAATAAGCATAAGCCCTAACTCACAACATAAATCCATGTTTATACCCAAAAACAGCCATTGCAAGTCACAGAGATGGCCAGCGCATAACAGCTGAACCTATAAGGACATTGTATGTTTTAATGCAATTGAAAGTGGGCTGAGATGGGAATGGCATCGTTTGGAAAATATATTTTGTAGCACATGCACGCTGCTTAATGTGTAATATAACTAAATCATAGCGAAGAACCATCAGTCGGCCTAAATAACTCATGAATTTGCATTTATGGGTTTAGTCTGGGCCGTACGCACAGTTTTAAAGCAAATACATTTGAGAAGAAATGTTTAGCAAAACGTCTGAATACGAGGTCTTTAAAGACTGGAGCGGTCTCATGCAAACAGTGCAGATTAAAGCTAAATAAGCTGAATAAAGTCATATTTTAAAAGAGAAGACTAAACTAACACTAAAACTGCTGGGTAAATATTATTAAAACACAGCTGAGCATCCTAATACATGCTACGTAATTTAAACGAATGAAAAATTTTAAAAATAAAGGAAATAAATATAACTATAATGTGTACTCAAATACCACAATTAATTTATCTCATTTTAAGACATCTACAATTTTTTTCAAATTTATTTTGAAATGCAAAAAAAAGAATTTTACCACACCACATCAAAAATCTGAAAAAAGACATCTAAAAAAATATTTTAACCAGACAAACAAATGCTACACAGCTCAGTAAGCCCCATGAGGGGCCCCTAGACCCAAGTATTAGCACTCAGGGATCTCAGGTGACCCTTGACCTAGAAGCCTGTGTCAGAGTTCTGACTGAAGGATCTGTGGGGTTTCTCTTACTATTTAGTCTCACCCTCCCCATCTGATTTTACAAGACCTACCGAAAACCATCAAGCCCGAGAACAATTTGCCATCCCGGTGCGGTGTGTGTTCACACACCGAGGTTTTCCCCTGAATCCAGGCTGGAGAATACAGCATATGTTTAACATTACGCAAATCTGCTGAAACGGCAGGGCACACGAGTGAAACCTCCAATGTGGCAGCGTTCACAGACGCAGGATGCCTAATCACTGCTTGTTACAGGTCGTTTATTATACATATCTGCACGGGAGAAAACAGTCAGCTATGACACACTCTCACATTACCTCATTTAAGAACAAATACGGCTCACAACACAGGCCGCAAAGAATGAAGCCGTTCTCAGAAGTTTAGATTACTGGATTTCTGCATACGCTGCTGCGCATTAGTAGCTCAAGACTAAAGACTGAAATTCACGTATTACAGAGCAAGTCGGCAAACCACCTAAAATCAAAACCTTAAACGAGGAGTGTTGAGACATTTCATCCTAAATGATTAAGAGAATTTAGGATGCATTTAAAAATAAAATCAAACAGCAAAGCAACATAAACTATAAAACACAGAAGCCAACTAATGCAAACACAAAACTTTATCTCAGCAATCTAAAACATATCAAAACATATTATATTCATGAGATACAAAAGTTGGCTACCTAAAATTTTGATGACCACCTCACTCACTAATTATCACACTAGTAAGAAAAAAAAGTGTTATATATACACTAGCAAAAAACTATGATTTCTAAACTACGTCTATATCCACAAACGTTTAATTGTCAAGTTTAGCATTCTGGAATCACAGTGGCAGAGAAGAATACCAGACTCCACTATCACCTGGTCCACAAATGTATAGCTTGAAAAAAGCCCCGCAGAGTACAAAAATGAGACTGCTTGTGTGGCCTATCTTATTACCTCAAACCACAAAAACTCAAAAAAGTCAGCAAAAAAAAGTCAGTAAATTCTACTGTTCCACATAATAAACGCCAAAGCAGGGGATGACGGCCTTACTGAAGATCAAAGCGGGTTAACAGCTTGAGCTATCTAGCGGTCTAGATTACTGCTCAGAACTACAGGAAGAGTGGGTTAAAAGTTACCATAAATAAAGTTAAAAATGCTAGATGGCCCTAACACAACACCGTCAAAACCTGAAACCATCTCAAACGAGACATTTCACAAAAGCAAAGACCCGTTAATCACCCTTATTCATTTAGCAGACGTGCTACACTGACTTGCATCTGAATGAGATGCGCACAACGCAAATAATCCCTCATTTTTTTCAACACATAATCGCACATCTACGTACCTGTGTTAAGCATTGGGTTATAGCATTATCACACTCAGTTCCAACAGGGAGGCAGATAACAGTTGGCAGAGTATCCAAAGCCGCTTCCCTGAGGAGCCCTTTTCCTCTGAGGTATCCTTTATTCCACATCCATTCTGGCCTGGGAATCATTCCATTTTCTCCTGCCGCGTTCGCAGAGTTTACTCGGGTTGTGTCGTCTTCATGCACGCCGTTTATGAAACGTGCCGTCCTGTACTTCCTCTTTTCAGAAGACCTCACAGGTGCAGATGATCCTGGGTGCGAGGGGTGACCACACCAGACGGCTCTTCGCGATCACTGCGAGGAAACAAATGTGCGTACTTTAGTTTAGAGATGAGAATGTTTACATATTAAAAAAAAAACTCATTTTGGCAAAAACGTGTACACACAGTAACATCTGCAAATGTTAGCATAAAATATTAAACAAATTATTCAATAAAAACAAACTCCACGGGTTTGACAAAAGTTTATGCTACAAAAAAGTAAACAAACAATAGGAGAAAAAGGAGTTATTACCGCAGGAAGACCTGAATCTTGTAAGAAACGCAAATGCCATAAGAGCAGAGAACATGGACACTACAATACACATACAAAGAGCAGAAAGAAATCCTGTCATGTACTCAGTCGGTCTAACAACACGTTTCATGAATGGGAGCTCTGACAGTACAGGCCCTCTGGCCGACCAAATTGGAAACAGGAAAACAAACATTCTCGAGGAAAAGCCCCCCTCCCCATAACCCCTCCCCCCCACAAACCTTTTCTTCGACCCATTCTGTCAGACCTGTCTCAGGTTAGCAATAGTCAACTGCACCAGCCTCCAGACCACACAGACGGAGAACGTTCAGCCACCATGAGGTGGAAAGGAAAAAATAGACGAATAAAGAAAAACAAAAACCTGTTTGCGAGGTAAAAGAACACACACCATGACAGAAAGGAAAAGAGAGAAAGAAAAGAAGGCTAAACTGACTCATCAACGTTCCACAGGGGCCGGCATGAGGAGCTCACAGGAGGACCGGCGGACGGACTAAACTGGGCACGTCGGAGCGGGAGGAAAGGAAGTGGGAAACTGCAGGAGGATTTGAAAAGAAAGCTTTCAGAACGTTTCAGATAGGAGCAAATAAAGCAGAAAGTGACTCAGGACTAACAAGACAAGAGCGTTTTTCTTTCAAATAAATATGTACTGATTTGCTAATATAGTTTTGACAAGGGGACAAACTGAGCCGGCACATAATAAAAAATCAAATGGAAATGGCTAGCTATGAAGCACCCTCTCCAGCATAAGAAATTTATCACACACATTCAAACGCATTCTTTTTTATTCCTCGAAAAGATCTGTTTTTATTACTGAGTAAGAATGAAGATTTAGGGGGAACTTTTTTTTATTTCTTGCAGTGCAACCTACAGCACCTCTCTACTGGGAATACAGAGAGTTTTCAGTCACCACCAAACTTTACCAGATGTATGCTAACCACTAAAATATTACACGCCACATAATTAGCCTAACAAGAGATGTCAAACAGCTTTGACAGAGTCAGAGCGGTAACTTAAACCTTTGCTTATCTGTGGGAGTTATATAGACTTCACAGAAGCTGTGTGTGCAGATCAAGATTTGAGAGCTAGAAGTCAAATTAAAACATACTTATCAAAATATATTACGAATAAATACAAATAGAAGCTTAATCTGTAATACATCACAGGATTAAAGAGCTTGCTATGACACAACAGGTCAAAGGTCTGTGTGTATAATTCCCACACTGACACACTGGGTGTGAGAAAAAAAAGAGATTTCTTTAATTCAAAACACTTATACCACCCCATGTGATTAACATCCCACCCCAAAATGCACCTTACAAGCTCTCAATAAACATCTTGCAAGAAAAAAAAAGTTTTTTTGGTCTACTGTCTTTACAATATATCTACTATATCACACATCCAAAGTGATGTTCAGAACGTCGCTCACTCCCTTTAAAAAGTACCCAAAACAGAATGAAAAGCACATGAGACAAAGAACAACGTCTATGAACTGTGGCTTTTTAATTCCCGAAAATCTGGAGAAAAAACAGTTATTCATGTGCAAGCTAAATCGAATATGTAATAAAAGCTTTTAAGGCTACCAATTATTAAGGGCTGTCTCTGTAAAAACCTTGGCATTTCATCAGGCGGTTACAAAAAAATTATGTTTCTTGTCTCTAACCACCAGTGAAGGTCTCGCCACCGAAAAACAAAAAGGAATTTATATAAAGTCATTCATGTGTCCTTTTACAACACAAGCAGTGATGGAGGAGATCGAAGTGTTGCTTGCACACACAGGGGAAAAACTATCCTGAAAGTGTCAACGTTTTGGGAAATATTTTACTTTTAAAAAAAATTAAGATTTATACATACAAAGTCTTCACTTTGTAAAACAATTTTAAATGTTGTGCTTTTATTCTATTATGAACTCTTTGAAACTTTGTATCAATAAAAGAGAAAGATCTTAAACAGAAGTAAATCACAACATGTTACATTATTGCAGTTAAAAAAATATATATGTTTCTTGCAAGCGAACCTGGATTTAGTATGCTAGCATGATCCATTCTTTATCTTAGTCATTAAAAAAAGTCCTCTACAATTTATTTTCTCTACATGCTTCTTATTCAACGGCACCAACGCCACATGAATCTACCGCAGGGACACAAGTGGCAGATCTCAATGCGGCAAGAAGTTAGCCCAAAAGAAGTTGTGCAAACTCAGAAGCCACGAAGAACAAATGGAAGACCCCCACTGCTGCTTTCTCCCTCCACCGAGGCCCAAATTCATTTGTCAGCCGTAAAGTTCCTGACTATACAGCTCTGATCTATTGCTTCTCTCCAAAGAGCTCACAGATGTGGAGTCATTTACATTTCAAATACACCTCAAGCTTTTCAATCACTTCAAACGCGCCTTATCAGACAACTCATGTGGATCTTATTCTTCTGTTTAGACTGAGAACTGAATCTAGTAAACTGCTGAATGAATAGCTAGAATGGATGCAAATATATGAACGTTTACGATGCACAAGGAATAAAATAATATTCAAAGCACATGGGAAAATTTCTCTTTATTAAGATTTGTAGACAAACTACACGATGCGCAAATATAAAGTTTAAAGTGAAAATCATTTACAAAAATTATTTTCAAAAACAGCAGTATAAAAACATCAACTTGATTATGACGAGAGAAACCTGATGATGATAAAGATCATGATCTCTGTTGACTGTATCTGAAACTCTGTTTACAGTTGTGAGTTTCTGTTCTGTTTTCTAAATGATAAGCCGTATTTGCCTGCATAAGCTTTGTCATTAAGAAACTTTTACCGACAAAAACGAATGCTTTCAGAGAGAGAGAGAGAGAGAGAGAGAGAGAGAGAGAGAGAGAGAGAGAGAGAGAGAGAGAGAGAGAGAGAGAGAGAGAGAGAGAGAGAGCATATCATTTCCAGACTGCCCGAATGTGGCAGGTTTCAGAGTTTACAGGAAACAGTGCAACTCATCTACTGGAACCAACATGGGATTTTATATCACAACAATCAGATACAGGTTACGCCTCAGTACCGCACATTTAAGTGAAGTGTGGGTGATTTTTATCATATAGTTTTAAGATAAATACTTGTTTCCACCCACTTAAAATTACTAATGATGTTCTAATGTGAAACTGATTGTAAAACCAAATTAACAGGCAAGCTTACCACAGATGCAGAACTGTGGAACTTTGTAATAACAACAAACCAAACACTGTGCAATGTCACTAATATTATACATTTTACAGGATAGTAAAAGTAAAATACACAACTTGACACTATGGTATAACTAGACACACAAATAAATAACTTACGTATTCGTTTTACCTAAAACACTGACAAGTTAAGCTTGTATTAAAGAATATCATCTCATAAAAGTGTAAAGTGAAAATAATCATGTTATTTTTTTATACAAGACCCAATAATTTAAAACTATTGTTCGGAATTTGTACTAGAAATATAGCAAATTTAATTCCTTCACGTTCTGCTGAAGTTTTAGATAAGTGATAATCTCCATCACGCCACTTTAGTCACGCCACAAGAAACTTTGTGAACTACAGCTCCCACAAACACACATATAAGTGCGAAAGTTTTCCAAACACTTGGTCAAACAAATACACAGTTTTTCTGTGGTGCTACTTTGTGCTAAACAACACACAAACATTCTTCCAATACGGTAAAGTGATATTCGTGCAGTCAGAATGAACCGCTATTCAAAAACTTTACTCAGAAACTTACAGCAAGTCTTCGTCGCCTCGAAGAAACGTTAAAGCGATTAAATCTTTTCGCTACCTGCCATCGAATAAAACCGCAAACTACCGATAAGACTCCTTTAAGGTCTTGCAGACTATCATGTAAACAACCTGCGACTCTTTGTATGTGGAAAATGAAGTGTAACGTTCAGCACGTTGCCATGCCTACGCGTTTCTTATCGCACATCAGTTACGGAAAGTTTTCGAAGTTTGTGTGGAAAGAGCCGTACGGCGTTAAGCATCATTTACGCAAAAACAGTAGCCTACACACGACTGAAACTTTATATAACTTTAGTTATAAACCGCGATACTACTACTGGGTTTCCCATAAACAATGCAAACATACACGGCGTTAAAATCGCCACAGATTACAGATTTCACAGCTTCAATGAAACAGACACAAAACGACATTTCTACATTCTGGATATTAGCTTACGCAAAACGCATTGCAACACATAACGAAATGGCTTTAGCGAAAATGGGAAGGAAAAAGTAATCCAGAAAACCTCGTGTTTTTTCTCGCCGTCTCTGAACGTGACCCCACTATTGGGAGCTACAGTAACAAGTCGCCAATTTCAATATCCAATTCCGCTTGAAAACCCAAATGCCACGCCGAAATCCGAGGAGCCCAGCTCTTATTTTCATTGCAAAGTAGCGCTCAACTGATTCATCAAATCCCTTAGCCCTTCTCAACATTACATAACATTCACCCCCTAAAAGCCATCAGCATTCAGGAACTACAGCTAAAATTCACATCTCTCGTGATCGCAATGCTCATTGATTCGCTTTCTCCTTACCTGTTGATTAAATAGCAATAGTCTTTGCAGTCTGAAAGATGGTGGAGCTTTGGCGTGAGCCATGAACCGTCTTTGTGTTGTTTGTTTGTTGATCTCGGGGAATGATTTCTTTTTATAGGGATGTAAGATTTCGAATTGCTCCTGTACACGTGAAATCTTGGGTGACTGTGTTTAATAGTAAAAACGCCTGAGTCTGGGATGGAAAAAAGGAGGTTGGATTTTGCAGTGATCTCAGTTCTTTATCAGAAATGTTATCGCTTGTCAGGACCTCAGACTCCAACCATTACGTCAGTTTCAAGACACCAACACTATTAATATCAAGAAGCCCTTGCGGAGGAAAGCGCCACCCTAGAGCGCGCTCTCTTAAAGGGACAGTGACCGCTAAAAAATCTCCAGCGCCACCGTGCAACTTCTCCATAGACTTCTGAAGAGACACACAGCGAAAAGTCGCCAGCAATATAGGTGAGAATATTGCTCTTTTTGTCAATTACAATAAACCTCCCCACATTTCAAAAGTATGTCAGTGCTACGGAAAGTAGAAGAACTGAAACCAAATAAGTGATATGAAACGCATTGGCATGGGAACATTTACTGACAGGTAGTAATTTCAGCATGCAATAATTAGCAGAACAGGGCAGTAGATGTTTTTGACAACTTTGATGGTAAGTGACATGAAATACTTTTGGGAAGTTGACATGTCCTGTGGTGTAAAATGTTACACTCCATCTAAAAATATTTGATAATTTGTGTGCAACTGGTACGCACACATCAATAACAAGAAATTGCATGAAATATTTGTACATTCTATGTGTACATTTAACACACTTAAAAAGGGGTAAAAAACACAAAAAAAAAAAAAAGAGGACATAATAAATACACTTATATATTTATTTACATTTTATTCCAAAATGTTCATAGTAAAAAAAGTTTTGCCTTAACTTTCTATGAATTTGTGTTTATAATAAAACCAACATACTATAATTTTATAAACATAATAACACAACGAGAACAAACTTTCACTGACATATGTATATAGGGCCATATTACAGAGTATACCATATTTTAACATGTTTATACGGTTTTGTGGCGTAGGTGCTTTACTTGTACTGACAGCATCTTGCTCTGCATTTTAAATGTTCCTCTGTTTTCATCCATGACAAACCATAAACCATAAGTCCAACGGTTCCATAATTACAAGTCATGTCCACAATAACAAGTTCAAGATGAACCAACCACTTGTTGTCAAACACATACATACTAAAGAAAACACAAAACAAAGCTAACAGGAATGTATCCAAATGATACTCGATCATTATTGTTTTAACTGTATTTCATTTTGATGTTAATAAAATATATAAAGTACACATAACATCATTAAGTTTCAGTTACAGTAATTTCTTATCACTTATTTTGTGATCATGACAGTTTTGTATAGAAAATGTGAATTAAATGTTTTAATGGTGAAATAAAATTATATTAAAATAATATTTACAGATTTAACTATAACATATAGTTGATTTAAGATATCAAAGTACTGGTAAATTCTTGAATATGTGTGACTACTGAGTTTAGCAACAAATGTAATTGTGCAAAAATGTGGATTATTTTCAGCCCTAAAGAGTAGATTTGTTTTAAAAGGTGATTTTTTTCAACAAATATATTTATATTTTTGATTTTCAAATAAATGAAAAGCAAATTTAAAGGTGAGAGAATGTATTATGTATATTTATTATTTTTACTATCAAAAATATAAAAAATAAAAATATTTACCACTCCAGTCACATTTTAACATTTTAGAAAACAAAGCCAGTCATCAGAAATTAACCTGAAAACTTTAATTATCAACATTTTAATGTTGTTTTTGCATATTAACATGATATAAAAATAACATTATATAAAGAGAGCATGGGAACTTTTTTTATTTCACCCTTGCTCACAGGAGTAACGGTGGGTCTGTTACACATGAAGATCCAAAAACATTCCACCCGCTGATTTAAAATCTATATATTAAAAAAACATACATGCTGAACCAATACAGAGCATAAAATATATTGTATGTTTCCATGAACCAGAACATACTGCCATACCACAAAATTTTATTCAGGCTCAAAGTAAACGTGTATTTTGAGGAGTTTATATGTGTTCCCTGTAATCTCCCACCACCACGAGGTACTGATAGAAGTTACTTGAAGATGAAACCTGAGAAGAGAAGTCAACGTTGTTTATTTCTTCTACAGATATCATGCCACGAGGTGGACGTCACTGAAATATTTTTAGTGCTGCTGGTTACATTCGGCTCAACTTATTACATACTGCGGACACTGACTTCAACACTGTCCCCTATCTCAGCATGATACTGTTGCAGTATAGCTTTTCCTCTACGAATGCTAACAGCCACTCATCATGTGTCATATTTAGAACATCTCACGCGTAGAAGACTGCCTTCCATTGAGCCGTCAACACCCTTCTGCAGTATAAGCTTTACAATAAAACACCAGCTACAATATACTCTCTGTATTCATCCATATTCACAGCTTTAGAGAATGACGACATCAACTGTTTAACAGTAGGCACATCTGAAGATGATTTAGGCAATGTACTGGCTTGCATATTTCATTTAAAGCACTAATCCGAGTAAAGTACAGAAATAGCTGAATTTCAGTGCTTGGATTTGGTTAGTGGCTGGATTTAGTTTTTCAAATGCAAGGTAATATACATTATGTACAAAGTGCTTGCATGTACACTTTTGCATCTTTTTTGCACACTGTAATGTTTATCCCTAATTATTTTATTATTGGATTAGTTTAATACTGCTAATAGCATTTTTGCAGAGAAAGAAAGAAATAAGAAGAAAATAAATAAGTTTTGTTAATGCCATGTACAGTATTATTTAAGATTTAATCATGTTCAGGTATTTATAATAAAATTCAGCGATTGATTTCTTCTCAATAATTTTTTCTTAAACTTGTGTGATAACATCTAAAAAAGTTTGCTCTTGTTGTAATATATTGCAGGTAGAAAATGTGTCTGTAGCAGATAAAAAGCATAATAATATTTGTGTTTATTCATGCAATTCAATTCATGCCTTGACAACATAATTTTTTTGTTAAAAAGTTGATTGTTCATTTTATTTATTCTGCACTGAGACACATGAGTCACATATGTAAACACAATTGAATGAACACAAAATGAGACCACAAACAAAAAATGAAAACTTTTTAATATATATAAATATATATACATTTGTTGTTTTTTGTGTAAGCTTGTACATTCCTAAATGCATTTCCTGTGGGAGATAGAATTGCATATGTGGCACAAATGTGATTCATAAATGGGCAGTTTTCAATTTTAACATTCAGTTGAACCATTCAGCGTAAATGGAATTTGCAGAGTGTAACTTCTGAATAAAGGGAAATTTAAACTGGAAGAACAGCTCAAGGTGATTCTTTCACATTACTGCTTCACTCCAAAGAGCAAAATAAGCGATTTATGAAAGGCCAGAATAAAAACAATTTTATACTTGAGTAAAACATTTCTGCATGAATAATTATTTTATTTTCTGCACTCCCATAAAACAAAAACAGAAGATGAGCAATAAACACATTTGCAGCGTCAAATGTATAAGAGCTGCCGTTTGTGTTGAAAGTTGAGTCACCAGAACTTTTTTGTCCTTGAAGTATTGGTGAAGCCGGTCTGATTTAGATGAGCTTAACAGATAATAAACCATGTGTAGATATCTGCTATTCATTCAGGGGAAAGCTAACCCCCCAAAGATCCTCCACTAACACAAGACTAGACATAGATAAACAACCAAGAAGAAAAAGAAGAGAGTGTTTTTTATAAATCAGTATTCACCATGTGTGAACACTAATTACTCCAATGCAGAAAGTTCACAAATGAAAGTCTGGAAGACAAGCAATAATTTAGGTATGTGTGAAACTGTAATTTCTATAATAATGATGATATTTTTAACCAAATGAGGAAACTTCTGCACATAAAAATATATTCTACTGTGCGTATGGACCTAACTGCATATAAAGTCAATTTAAAAGATAGTTTTGTTATTTATAAACACTGCTCTCCTCACGATGTTCATTGTAACACATTAAAGCTATTTTATAATTAAATCATAATTATAGTTTCTTCAGCAGCAGTGAAGTGACACCTTCCCAAGTCTACTATGACTAAAAGTACTTTTGACTAAACATTATTATTAGAATTTTTACCTTAATTAGTAATTAATTCTTCCAGCTTCTACTTATTGATAAACCATTCCATTAAGCTGAATTTAGCATTAGCAAAAATGAGTACCCGAGCTAATCCTTTCATTTAGTAGGTCAATAAGCGAGACAGCATGTAATATTCCTTTAAGAGGGTTTCCCCCTTTAAGTGGCCTTTCTCCCCACTGCTTCTGCTTCATGATCCTAAAGTGCCATCCATATTACCGTCAGGTCTGTGTGCCTTCACTCCAGTGGTTCTTCTTTCAAAGATGTCCTAATGTAAACCTACGTGACTTAAACCATTTTTATTGTGCATTGAAGTGCTCTCTCTCTCTCTCTATTTCTTCTTTTCTGTCTCTTTCAACCACAAAACTTCACAAGTCAAGAGATGGTACCTTCCTTACACACACACACAGAATAACACAGGATACTAATGGATTCTGCAGCACTTTAAGTGATGAAATGTGGCAGTGCATTGAAGGTTCATTCCAGCTCGGGAGAAGATGAGCAAGACTTCAAAAGAAAGCACTAAGATAAATATTCCAAATGCTTCAGATCTATAACTGATTGAGTACTATGGAACACATCAGGTTATCACCAATCTCCACATGAAGGTTTTAAACACCATTTATCTTTGATTAGCTAGCAGCTCTAGGGTTTCTCTAATGTTATTGAGTCATCTATATATGACTGCCTGGCAATGGATGCTGACAGAGCTCCTTATCTGATAAAATCTGTGACAGCTTCTTATCTATACATCTCAGTCTGTTCTTAGGGACACAGTACACTAACAGCTTGTCTTATAATTACATGTAATCTTGATCATTTGAAATGTGATTTTAATAGTAAAAATACTTCTTAATCCTTGATTTCAATCTCTGACATGGTCTGTCTCAGTCAATATTAAAGATATCAACAATATGTTTTCACAAAATGTTCCTTTACATTATATGTAGAAAACAATAAATCACACAAAATGTGGTTTTTGCATCTTGGTGTTCCCAGACTGAGTCACAAATGGTTATACACATCTATTCAGAGGCGTCATACACCTTTTTCACACTTTTCACGGCTATATGCTTTTGGGCAATGTGTAGTATATATCTAAACGGTATCTATTTTTCAATCCATGCATGATATTTCTCTCCTAAAACAGTTTGTAGCACATTTCCTGGCATTACAAAATAAACCCCTTTCAAGTATCATTATTTCTGTCTCGCTCTCCTGTATACCTTGCCGGCTGGGCAAACACTCCCATCATCCCTGTTCAGCAATAACATCCTCATTTGCAGCCTGTAGAAAGTAGACCTGCTGCTTTAGTGGCACCTCTGTTTGTTCTGCCTGTAATAAAAACAAAAAAGGAAAACAACTGAAAGTTACTGTGTTTACAGTTAACATTTTTTCCGTGCATACCAACCGAACAAACAACTTTTTAAGCTGCAGGTGACTCATCATATTTCAGCACGCTAATAGTACAGCAGCCCTGATATGAGCATCCAGCCAGACCCATTTATCATGCACACCACACCTTCCCTTTAATCACTCACATGTAAAAAGGCGACAATAAATTACATGTTCATACAACGGCAACAGATTAAATAAAATGCATTAGCCAGGGAATTTGTTCGAGTAAATTAATCTTGCGCTCTCTTTAACTGTCACTGATTTGATGTAATTCTGCCTATGATTTACGTTACGTACAGCGTACTGTACACAAGGAAATTAAACCAGGAGGATGACAGAGAAAGTAAAAAAAAAAAAGAAAAGGTGAGTCACCATACAGAACGCTTCAGTCAAGGACATAACTGGTCGATTTGTTTTTGGCCCGTTACCAATAATAATAATAAAGCAGTACATGCACAGTACAGCATTCATTGAACTACTGAATCTGCCTGTAATAGCAACATATCACGGAAAGCTGCTTAGATACCTGTTCAGGGCTATAAATGTATTGTATTTTCTGCTGACAAATTATGAGGGGGAAAAAGACACCAAGAGGCTGAACATTGTAATGACATCTGAATGTGATGAGACATGACAATGCAGCTGAAGGTCTGAGTCATTTCCTTCTGGTTATTGTAGTGGTCGTCATACTTGAGCATGAATCTCCTGCAATTATTGCATCCTGTTTATGTGTCTGCCTCACACGAATAGGAAAGATGAGGGCTAGTGAACACAAGAGGAAGTTGTCTTCCTCTTGTGTTCCTCCCAAAATGTCACAAATTACATGAATGTGTGTTTTATCTATAGCGCTGGTTTTGCATGCTTTTTTAAATATCTAGTTAAAAAAATCATAATAACAGCAACAATTATAATTATAATTATTATTTTTATTATTATTATTTTAATGTGTCATTGTGTTATTATTATAATTTATTAGTTATTGTGTAAACAAGTGAGCGCAATAAAACCACTCCAGCATAAAAAAGAAAGGGGTTTATCATAATTGTCAAAACAATTATATTTTAATTATATATAAACACATTTTTTGAGGAGTTCATGCTCATACAGATAATTTTCTATTATTCTATTATCATATAACTGTAATAGTAAACATAAAATAAAACTATCCTGAGAAATATTTACAATAGCAAAAAAGCCTTTCCTAAATGTTGGCTGGACAAAGAAAGCGACACGCGTGCAAAGAGCAGAAGAAAGTGATCAAGTCCAGTCTTAACATCTCCACATCAGGACAGAATGCAGCAAAGCATCAGTGTCATTAGTATCACGTTCTGCCCGTGCTGAATAGTTTCAATCGTAGGTCATCACAGCACATCACGCGGCGTGAGAATCCAGATCGCCGGAGGAGCCACACGTCTGCACTAATGTAAAAAATATGCTCTTAGCTGCCTGCTGTACAGGATGGAGCCGAGAAGGGAACTGGAGGGGCGTCTTAAGTAGCTGCCAGGCCAGCGATGCGGGACCCTTTCCAACAGTAACCGAGTTACAGAGGTGATCTGGGACAACTGATACGCCCTCTGATAATTCTCAGCATCATGGGCCATTTCCCACTCCAATTGCTGTCTGTGAGTGAGAAGAGAGGAGACTTTTACATTAAACAAAGATGGAAGGGGGGAGCGAAGAGCCATCTGGGTTTTAAAAGTTTTTTAGTACTTTTTAGTATTGTCAGTTGAAAAACAAATTGCTTATAGAGCTAAAATGGGAAAATGTTTTCATTTATTATTTTGTCTAAATTTATACATTTATAAATGTTAAAAGCATAAAAATACACAGTTTGTCATTATCATAACCCCAAAATTGATCGACTTCAAAAAATGAATGGTAACACTTTACAATAAGATTGTATTTGTTAATGACAAAAGTTAATGCATCAGCTAACATAAACTAACTTTAATCTTTGTTTATGGTATTTTTAGCATTTACTAAATCAAAAGTTGCACCTGTTAACATGCATAGTTTATGCACAATGATCACAATGATGAACCAACATTACCAAAGATTATTAAATGCTGAATAATGATGATAAAAAATGTTTTCGTACTTCATATTGCGCACAGTTTACTATCATGGAAATTGATTTTTCCAATCCATTTTAAATCCACAGAAGTTTAAAATCAATTTCAAATAAGATTTCTGGAGATTTTATCTTGCCAAATCAAAACTCAGGTAATATATTTAATGTTATACATTACACACAATATAACAGCTACAAAAACTAAAGCTGTCCACCCTGTTCCACATATGTTTTCTCTGCAAGCTTGCTGCACCAAGTCACTGAGAACTGTGCTGACACCAACTAATACTGTATGTACATATACATTTTTTTAATTACTCTTCTGCCACTAAACACACAGATTCAATTTCATCACCAGTAAAAAATATTACAGATCAGATATGGAAAAACAAAACGGAACTGTGTTCAGTGAGAAAAAAATGAGCTTTGACAGGCGTGCCACAAACTTTCTGTAACTTTCTTCAGCTTTCTGTCACCTTTGTAAAGAAGTAAGTTTGTAAGTTTGCCACTACGTCTTTTGAAGGGTGAATTTCTTCGCAGGAAAATACTCATTCTCTGTCCTGTTTTTTGCTCTTCATCACCCAGATTATTTCTCCTTTCCATTTAATTTGATTGAAAGTATCGGCTGTCTATGGGCCGGTGTGATTTACTCCCCACGACTAACCCCAATCTACTTTTTGCGTAACCTGTTATTGGCTGAAGCTTGCCGTCCAGGTGATTGATTTGTGTGATAGCCTACCCGGTCAGCGCTCTCCTCTCAATGGCCAGAGATTTCCCCAGAGGCAGTTTCTGGCCGCTTGAATATCCCTCATTGCTGTAATTGAAACAGGTTTTCTTGGCCTGCCTCCATTAAATTATGTCTGAGTGAATTTTCTTTGTTCTTTGATCCTTGCAATTAGCTCCAGGACTTCATGTCCTGTCAAGAGGTGGAGAGAATTATTTGATATCTCACTCTGGAGTCTCCGTCGGTCTGGCGGGCAGCTTTGCCATTCTTTTATCTCTCTTTTGCTTGCATCGTTTTCTCTGTGGTTTGATAGGCAATAAGAACGAAAGTAAACATGGCCCCGTTTTGCAGACAGGGCGATTGAAAGAAACATCATCTTCATTCAGCCAGTGACAGAGCAAGAAATGGATGGTATCCAGTATCAATCACAGAAACTGCTATCATCAGTGTTATATAATGCACCACCCGAGCAACCCTGCGCATTGATGAGAGCGATCCGTTTTCTGGACCGCAGTATAGGAACCACGGTTGGAGCGCGGAACATGTGCCATAGATCTGCTGGCAGACATCAAACAGACAATGTAATCTCTCAAAGAAAAAGAGGAAAAAGAACTTGCGGAAACGTCTCCTGCACAGCTGTAGCGGGCAGGCGTGCGGCCAAACGAAATATGCAGACCTGCCAAAGTGAATTACTCCCATGAAACAGGGGATTGTCTCTGCTGGTCCTGTTAGTTACTTGGTTAAAGCGTAATTGATTTGAGGGGGGAAAAAACGTGATTGTTTCAAAAGACACATGCAAAATAAATCATAAATTGAGCATTTCATGCAGTAACGTGTCTATGAAGTTCAACAGAAGAGTTACGGATTGTGATAAGGACTGTGAAAAAATACAGCAATGAATAAAAAATAACATGTCTGTTAATGGAAAATACTTGTGGTTGGTTGCCGGAGCTCAAAAACTTTTAGCACATTCTGAAGCACATCTTTTCGTGATGTATGGGCGTTTTCTGGGGCGATGTGTACAAGCGGCTGCCAGACAGGCCCAATCGCTCTGAGGAAGCGCCGCATCTGACAAACCCTGCTGACTTATCTCTGCTATGGCTCTTCCCCTCCCTTCAAAACATCGCAGATGGATTTTCTGTTTTAAGAGCTGTGGTCACAGTAAGGCAATACTCTCAGGCACGCAGAGCCCGGCCGCCAGTCACGTCTCGGAGCGGGGACGGCCCTGCTCGCAAATGCTTTTGAGACCCTACTGGAAAACTGTACATGGCTAATTAAATAGAACAGAGGGAGGAGATGCTAAAACCTCATCAAACGAGAGCCGTTCAAAGTTAAGGAACGAGTATTAAAATGTAAGAGACCAGAGCGAGGTGGGTATGTCCGCACACGAAACAAAAAAAGAAAATAACAACGGCGATATTTGTTCCCATAAAGGCGAAGCCTTCTTCGCACGCCCGCTCGGTGCTGACGGTCACGGCCGTAGCTATTCCCAGCTAATGTCTTTTACAGCGAGGCCTGTTTGAACCTGCATTGTTATGGGCTGGCAGGCCACAGGCTTCATGAGAAGGCAGGGGAACCCTGGGCCGACTGATGTCTCTGTGGTCAGCCTGTCTGACCGTGAGCTTCTCTTTTTTTAGATTTATGACTGGGCTGACTCAAACTTGGCGCGCAACGGGAACCCACAACTTTCCAGCCCGAGGCGACAGAGCTGACCACTACAACGCTGGTCAGTCACAACAGAGCCATTGGTAGTCATTCGGTGACCGAACTGTGTACAGAGTGTTACTGTTGTGATAACTACAGTCCGATGGTTTGCTCAAGGCTGGAAGATAATAAGGTTATAAAGATCCCAGAATTCATCTTTTGTTGCCTTCAAAGTTCCTTCAGTGACTCGCCTGCAAGAAGAAACAACTATCAGCAAAACACAGATCACCGAAACTGAAGCCATAACACAAATAACAATTATATTGTTTAAAACAGTGCTAGTCATATTTTAGAATGCATAACCTTGATGTGACACATCACCAAAATACATCCTACTGTAAGTAGATTTTTTAAAAACATTTTTAATTTTTTTTTTTTTTTTTTTTTTTAGTTTATGTTTATTATTATGAAAATATGTCAATTCTCATTATGATAAGATTAGAATTTAACTATGAAAAATTAAAGTGAATAGTGACCTGTTCACCAGTGGAATAGTGACAGTTAACAGGTTAACGTTTTACTTAACAAGTCAGTTGTCTGCAATCCCCAAAAGACTTTCTCAAACTTGTTCCTCAATGTTCTCTCAAAGCATAATTTATAGTATTTACAGACACCGTTTAAAATGTAAAATAACAATTCAAGAAAAAGTAGCCAGTGATTTAATTTTTAAGCTCCAGTGATTCATCAAATTTACACCCAATAGAGGCCAATAATCTGTAAGTGGTATTATTAAGGCCAAACCTGACAGGTATTTGGTTGTGCCCGCAAAGTTTCTTTATCTTTCCATATCCTTGATTAACAAGACTTCTCGGGGGCTTGTTGGAAAATCATCCTGCAATGAGATTCTGAATAGCTCTGATCTACATTCAGCATGTGAAGAATGAGTTTTCAGGTCTGGTTACCGGTAAAGAGTAATGAACTGTACATACCAGTGGAGCAGGAGGATGCCCCAGGGAAACTTTCACGGAGGGATGGGTTGCAGAAAAAGCCGATGACAGCGTTTCACTGAGGAAAATATGCTTGTTGATTGCAAAATAATCCAGAGCAGATGAAGCGGCAAATTTTCAACTCCTTTAGCATTTATCAAACACAAAGCGATGTGTCTTAAGCCTTCCTGCTGTCTCGCACACACCCAGTGCTCCAGCAGGGGATTCACCTGCAGATAGACAACAGATAGAGAAGAAATAACTACATGCAGCATTAGATCAGTCCAAAAACTCAATGCTAAAAATCCAGTTTCATCTATCAGGTGGTCAAGCTGGTGTTTGGAACATAATAGCTAGTTGACCCCATAAGGATCAGCATAATTCAACAGCTATTTAAACACCTGTAGATTATCAAAATGATATTTAATTACATTCAAAACTTTTTAAAGTATCACCCATTTGATTAAGGATACCTTTAATAAAGAAAGAATATGAACAGTAATGCAGTGCCTTTGTACCATCACATTCTTTATGTGACATCATTAATATCCACATCAGGTTCATGTCATCTCAACTACATCATTTCAACTACCAGGGGATCAATATTCCTGGCTAAACAGTCTTTGAACTTGAATGACTGTGGACCTAAATAAATGAATGAATCAATAGCAAACAAGATATCGATCCACCAAATAGCTTATGATTCGGTGCACATCCCAGGGCCTGTTTTGAATGACTAATGAATCAGTACAGCAAGTTACTCAGTCATGAGTAACTCAATCATAAATTTCAGTGCTAATTGCTATATGACTGTTTTGTATTGAAATGTACACACCCAAAAGGATTGAAGTATTGATGATTTAATGTAGTTGAAGTGAATGAGACTTGCTGTGCACTCAATTTCCTTTAGTCAAATACACAATAATGTACCTATTACATTAAACAAAATATTTGAAAAAAGTTAATCCTGAACAAATTCAGAATTTTACTGATGTGCTACATAATCATTATAAATGAGCCAGACATCAGGTATGAGGAGTTTTTCCTCTCGAGGGAGGTGGTATAATTTCTGTATCATTTGTGATGTCTATTCATGCACACAACAGCTCTCTTGACTATAGAAACTACTTTCTGTACCAAAATCACACCAGATTTCCCTTCAAGTCACATTTCTTAGCACAATTTAGATTTTGACACAAAACTGAAAATAAACATGAATAACTTATTCTTACCTCTGCTTCCTTGTACATCTTTGTATTTGCCAAATGCTCAAAGAGGTAAAAAAAATGCAGAAGTTGTTTTTATTCTCGGCTAGCCAAAACATTTATAAATTATGACCCTTTTTCCATGACACATACGTGGGTAAAGTGTTTTTAAGAGGCTCTGCTTGAGCACTTATGAACAGCCTACAAAACATGAACTTTCCTTACTGAAACAGACAGGTTTTCTGCTGTGATTAGCAATGTTTTGCTATGTATTTATTCATTAAGCAGACACTTTTATTCAAAGCAACTTACAAGTAAGGAATAACGCAACATAGTTTCAAAGTGGGCCAGTACAAGATGATTCTCTGGTCAAGGATGAATAAAATATGATGGATAACAAAATATGAAATACAAAAACAGTGGGAACATGAAACAGAGCTATCCTGCATGTTAACAAGTTGCTTAAACGATGATGCGAGTTTATCTGCTTGAACATAATGTTTTTGAAATTCACATCTGAAGTGTGAATGTGTGTGATTTATGTTTTAGAAGAAAATGTGATCAAAATGTTAAAAGTGATTCAAAGTCAAGCTTTTCTAAAAACTGTAAAATGCTGATTCTCTTCCAGGTTTAAGAAACGAAACTGCACTGTATTAATATTTGCTGTTATGTGGAATAACTACAAAATGCTTTTAGCATGGAATTAAAAAATATACTATGCTATACAATGTGATACTCCTCAACTGTAGTGAGAGCACTCACATAGTTTCATAGTTCATTGTTAAATATCAAAAGACGATTCATCTGTCCATCAGCCTTTTCCTCCATCTGCTTCCAATTATAAACCGGGTTTGTTATATTTACAGATAAACATATTTTCATCCTTTGAGCTCCATGGCTCCTTTTCATCTTCAAATGTATATTTCAGGGCAGACGCTGATGAATGGTTTAGCAAGGCATTTGTAACGCAGGAGCACGTGGCATTAAAACTGTGTGAGGCCGGGTCCTCTACAGAGAAATTTCCAACAAGGTTCACAAACTGTCATTAAGTTCATCCATCTCTGCCCATTCACTGCGACCCACCATCACAAACACTCACGACAACAATGCCAATGTGGTTTTCCCATAAAACGACATAAAACAGAGAAAACAGAGAAAACCGAGAGAAAGAAAGAAAGAGAGGGAGGGAGAGCGAGAGAGATAGAAAAAAGGCACAGCGGGCCTCGAATTACAGGCCCTGAGCTAAACTGATTGTGCTCAGATCTAAAGGGAGCTTGAGGCCAAACTTCATCTTTAACTTATTATGTATCCAAGAGGAAAACCACATCTCAGAATGCCAGCGTCGCGCTCTGACATTTGCTTCTGTCTTTATTTACATTCTAACTTTGACGCAAAAAACAGAAATCTTTTCGCAGGCAATCCGCTTCACCGCATACAGTTTAAATGTAAAGAGCTGAGGAATCCAGAAATCAATAACAGCAATTTACAAAATAACTAAATAACGGTTTCATAGCGAGTTTGGCATTTGCTATGAGCACAACATCAGAACCGATTCATTTTTTCCATATCTTGATCAATAAGATAATGCATCGCAAATCTAAGCTTTACATCAGAGGCTTTGGAATCTTAAAACCAGAAATGTTAGTATTCAGCAAATGTAACTCAAAACCATCTCTGAAATAATCCAATTTTCAAGCATTCCATTTTTATATATGTGTACGGGTCCTGTTTGAATATACTGGAACTGCAAAGCGATGGCAGAGACAGAGAGAACATTGTGGCAGATATTTGATTACAGCTTTCAAATATGAATCGAGACCATTTTCCTATTTAAAACCTAATAAGGATAGCGTTGCTTCATTCATAGCAAAATAAAGAGCCGAGCCGAACTCATCCTCTGCTATAATAACTGAGGAAACAAACTTAATGAAACAGTCAGACGTCCAAAGACTCACTTAACCTCACCATGTCCTGCTGCAGTCTAATGAGTCAATTCTGCCCAATTAAGCTCACAGTCAATTATAATAATTCTATGAATATAACTGAAAAAATTGTGTTTGTATATTGCGTATAATACAGTATTGCTCCTTATTTAAGAGAACAGAATTGGGTGCTATATTAAAACCATATGGGAAGCTGTTTGTTCAGTATGAAACAGTTTAACCCATTAACTATCATCGTTTTACAGGTTTTTTCACTATTCACTTTCATATTTCATAGTTGAATTCTAATCTAATCATGATTAATACAAACTATATATTGAAGGAAAGGTCTAATATTCAAGAAAAAATATTTGATCAATTTTCATAACAATAAACATATTAAATTAAATAAAATAAAAAATTTTATTTTGAAAATACCTCAAAAATAGTTAAAATATGTGCAATTACAGTTATCAGGTTAAGATATAGGTGTACTCATGAGGTAATTTCACCTCCTGAAAAGCACAAAAAGAGATCTATTCCTTTTTTCGTGGCTAAAGACTTTCCAAAACAGAGCTACCCTGAGCCGAGCTGGATTAACCCACGTCGGAAAGTGTGAAGTCATTAGGAAATGCCCAGTTTTCTCAACTAATGACAGGAGGAGTAAATGCTAGCGGTTTCTGAGCTCACACAAGGGTTCACTTTCTCTCCGACTCCAGCCTCTTTCGCCAAGCAAAACAACTCTGCAGTGTGAGACGAGACGCTCCGAGCGCCGTCCATCCATCCCAAAAACTCATTTGGAGTGGAGAGTCTAATTGTGTCAGATTTTTCTGGCCTCATATTATGCAAATTGCGCTGAGGTCATGTTATGTCAAAAAGAGAAGCAATTTTGACCGCAGAGGGCACATGTGAAATGTGGTCACCAGACAGGCCTGTTTCCTGACAGTGCTGAGGTTATGTGTGAGCATGTGTTAAAAAAACACAATATAGCCAGTGTTTGATTTTTTTTATGTTTTTGATTTGTGAATAAACATTCACATTGTTGACCAATTGCATTGCATTGACCTCTTGGTAGGAGGCAGCACTGTGTTCAATAAACTCAATGGGTGTGCGCTCTTCACAGAGACACACTGACTGACCTCTCTGAATGATGAAAATTTGTTTTGTGTGTGTGCACGTAAGTAACTATGATCTTTAATTTCATTAACCAGCATGTCATTTTCTTACAAACTGTTAAACAGATAGATCCATAGACTATAATTGTGCCATTCTCAAAGACATTTATTTATAAGGACTGCTTATTTGTTTGTCCATATGCACATTTGCACTTTATTATCTGCAATGTATATACTCTATATATACTTAAACACAAGATGTCTGTACTGTCATACTGGTATCATATTGACTGTATTGTTGCTTGCATTTATTCAGTGTTGCCAAGTGAATTAAAATATAGTTTTAATAAAGTCTAAAAGTGTATAACTGTACACATAGCATTGTATATGGGCTTTTTGTTTCCGTTCCACAGATGGAACAATTCAATTCAATTTTATTTGTATAGCGGTCATTGTACCAAAGCAGCTGTACATGTATGGAAAGATAACAGTCAGTGGTTAGGGATTCAAAAAAACTCTTTAAGAGAGAAAAAAAACCCTGACATGACGTGTTATAGTTGCAATCCGTAGCATGTGCAATCAATAAATAACACTGGTGTTATTTAACTATTCACTTTAATATTTCATAGTTTAATTATAATCTAATATATTGATGGAAAAGACTCAAGAATTTTTAATAACAATAAACAGAAACTACAAATGAATTAAATAATGTTAATGTTATTTATAAAAATATTTCAATTAAAAAAATAAAAAAAGATAAAAAAATATTTATAATATATTATATAATTATTATTTTAATTATAATAAACTTTTTTTATGCAAAAAGATTTTTGTTTATTTTTTTACCGAAAAGTTACTGATTGCAACTTAATGTAACTTTTTTATAAATGCTAAAATAAAATATGTGGTTTAATAAAATATAAGCCTCACATTTCTCATTTCTATATTATATACCTTTATGTCATGCCTTGGTTTACACCCGTGACTATATATAACATGCTTGAAGGACATCTGCTGAACATGACTGATTGAACTGGACAGTCACTGATGGGATATCAGCCGCCTTTCTGCCACACAGCAATATATGACACCAAAATCCTGTCAATCAGTCAGTCAGCCCATGAAAAATGACCCGAGATACTTCACACACCTGAGACATGACAAGAAATTTGTTCAGTCAGCCTTCAGAATCCACATCCCCTCCAGCATCCATTCTCTCTCCTGCTCACCGCTCGGCACACGTGGCTTCACCGTAGGCCTGCATTAAACCCTAATCGTGCCGTGGACGTTCTGTATTGATGGAGACTCGGCGGGTAGAGGGCGGCTGGGGTTGACGTTCCTCTCATTACTCAAAGCCCCGCGTTGGCTTTCCGGTGTGACTGATCGTAGCTGTTCATGCCATTCAGAATAAGTGTGAGGAGAATGAGAATGGAGGAGAATTGCTGAGATCCTCCATCATCAGGCGCTGGCACCCGTGTCTGTTCACCTGCGACACATAAAACCACATCTGTACTTAAAGCTGTGTCTATTTAAGAGTTTGAAACACAATATAAGCAAAATCTTTGCTTTATTTTCACAAACTAAGTTGAAATTATTGTCTGTGGAAATCAACAGATGCAATGTAGACTTAGTCGTGTGGTGGGAAAGCAGACTCTCTACATCTGACACCTCGTGTTCCGGTTTAATCGACCTTAAGTGTCATTGGGTTAATTTAGATACAAGAGCAGCCATTTCCTCCACTCAGCATCTCTCAACAAGGCTGTGTCACGCTGTGTTGATTCTGCAGGTTAAGCAGCTTGACTGGAGTTAAACGCATGAATTATTAAACCATGGAGGAAGACATTCTCTTTTACTCTCTTTTTACTTCAAAATATACTTCAAAATACTTTCTCTTTGTTTCAAAAAAATAATACATTTTCACATTTTCCCCCAAAATGATTCTGAAAGAGTTAAACATCTGTTCACATCTGACCATTACCTATAATTCTATTTGACTGTCGTTTTGTATGTTGTTGTGTTTTTATGCATGACTGACCAAGAAGAAACCAAAGAAGTAATAACTTTCATCTTTCATTAAAGTGAACACTAAAACATTATGGGTTTTTTTTTACCCATAGTTGGGTCAAAAAAGGGCAAAGCCAACAGCTGGTTTATAAAATAACATATGATGGGTTGTCTTAGTCCAAAATGCTGGGCTGGGCCGTTAATTCATACTTCTTGGCTTTTGTCAGCCATGTTAAGTTATCATGCATAGAACCATAACAACAACAAAAAGAAGTTACAATAGTGCACTAAATGTTGATTCTGGATGTAATTAATTACAGTATGGTGCATTCTGTCTATACAAAATTCTCTATGTGTATTTCCTTTTAACTTGCTATGTTTAACTAATTAAAATATTTGCATGCTCCATGTTCTGACGTACGCGCTCCAAATAAATCAAAGAAATGAAATGTGAGGCAAACCTGTGGAGTACAAGAGAAATTTATGCAGTACATAAATCAAACGTCTTCAGAGGGAGATTAATTATCTCCGCCAGATTAGAATGAGATGAATTATCCCTTTCAAAACTATTTTATCCCTTGAAAGCATCTACATCTATTTTCTCCAAAAGCCATGTAAACACGTTTGGGTTTTATAAACGCATCTTTGAAACCAATAAAGTGCTCGTGAAAAAAATCTATTATATTAGTGACAACCACCTTAGTAGATAGCCGAGGACAAAGTCATGTCTGAACATCACATTAAATTATTTGTCAGTACATCTTTTTCCTGCCTGTCCTTAATTAAATAAAATAATTAGATATTAGTAACTAATGTAACAGTCTCTAATTAGGCTTTCCATTAGTGTGTAATGGGTGCATCAGAATGTCCTACACATTAAAAGCACAGTAATTGCTTCAAATCACCTGCCACATTTTCATCTGTCAAGGCTATTATCTCTGCTAGTTAATGTCACAGGATGTCAATTAGAGTGTCAACTCAGCGCCTACTGGGAGGAAAATGTTGTACGCTTCTTAATTTGTTGTATGGAAATATATTTGCATTGACGTTTACAACATTGTTGAGCACTGTTTTTGCTTTGCAGTCATTTAATAACACACAAAGAGAGTATGTCTGTTAATTTAATCCATGACTAAAATTTGGCTTTCTGTCTGTAATAAAAGCACCATAGGGACGGTTTTAAATGAAGGTAGTGCTTAATAGTGCTATGTATCTTATGTATCTAAGTATCTTATGGGAGGGTTTAATCAGCAATCTCGATATTAATAAAATGTACAGTCAATTTTTGGAAATGTCGAGCATGGATACTACAAATACTGTAGATCTAAACCATTTTCTGCAATATTCAGTTGATATAATTATAAAATACTATAACAATACCGTTCCTGAAGAATAAAGAGATTAATGAATGCAGTTCACGATGAGCAGAGTTTTATTCTTTCTATGATAAAGAGTTTGATTTCATTGGAGGGAATCACACGTGTCCTCTGCACTCAATGAGTCGGCAAATCACAGTCACAGTGATTACCTCTCAGCTCATCTCAAAAGACCGCCGCATAGCATCGCTAATCTCATCAATGCTTAAGCACGCTCTATATCAAGTGTATTAGAGACGTGTGACGCGGCCTCACTGAGGAAACATTTTGATAAAATTCCATTATGCACATCAGCCAGGATTTTAATGAGTATGAGTCATAGTGATAATGCAATAATAGAGATGTGTAACAAGAACAAAGTATTCAATAAAAGTTAAGATGTTAAAGAGACCAAAACGTACTCACTCCAACCCATGCCATTAGAAGCCTGGATGACATCTTGCAATGGATTCTTGTAATAAAAACACAAAAAAGTTTAGATTTGGACACAATTAAATTATTCTCTTTAGTCTCTTTTTTTCTTAGATTTCTTAAATTGACTTTAAACACATGATCACATGTGAAATGTGTGGTTTTGTAACACTTTTGTGTAAATCCTATGAAATTTGTGATCACATTTGTGCGACAAATGTGGTGATATGTTATCAATATGTGATGATGCGTTTTTCTCTTCTTTTCTACAATCTTTTACATGTGATCCCATATGGGTTTCACGTGGGAATTTACATGAAAGTGTTAACAACCACACGTTGTTTGCACATTAGAAATTTATGTTGTCCACATGTGATCACATGTGAAAGACGTGTAATTCATGTCATGTGATGTACTTCATGTGGGCAAAACCTCTCATCACGTAAGGCGCATAATAGTCTATAAAAAAAAAAACGCTTGACTTCATTATGTTGTCACCTTAAAACAATTACTAAGTAAAATTAAATAGAAATCTCAAGGTCTGCGGAAGAGTAAATGTCTGGAAACTTTCATTAGATTAACCCTGAAAACCATGACAACTATGTTTTAATGTAAGGCTACAGTTCTTCCATATAAACTATGCAAAAGAAAAAGCATCCATCACACCTTTTAGTTATATTGTGAGGTATATTTGCCCGCATCCATTCGTTTATTTTAAGTACATCAATGCACAGCTATAAATTCCCACTCTATAGATTTAGCCCCTTTAAGAGCTTTGTGCTAATGCAGTACACAATCCATTATGACAACTCAGCCATCAGCTGCTAATTGGAATAATACAACACACCCCGTCCCACCTCACCCCCACCCCTCGTCTCTTACAGAGCAACTTACAACAAATGATGTTCATCTCTTGATGTAGTCCTCTGACACAGAGAACAAAGCTCCCCTGCTCTAACGCTATTCCATTTACTCATTAAATTATACTCGTGCTTTTCCTGCATCAATGATAAAAGCTTGATCTTTTTCACATAATGAGCTTTCTAACCTTTGCCAGTTTTCTCTATCTAAGGTCCCAGTCCATTAAATTAAGTTTGGGCACAGCCTGGGTTTGTCATTTCCTGTGCTCGGACTGTCACCGTTTTTTCACATTCCCTGGCAGGTGATTGGCTGTACTATTAAGCACTCTAAATTTTAACTGAAACAGCATTTTACATGTGCTTTACTGCCAATAATTAATTAAATAATTCATAATAAAACTCCTAAAATGTAAAAAATTAATACAAAATCTGGGGAAACAATTACTTTGTAAGCTCACTGTTCATGCATCAACAGGGTTATGCAAATATGTGTTAACAGGCAGTGAAGACATCCTATCATCAGATTTGGACATTTTATTGGTTCTGGGATTTGCTATTGGGACGTGATGAGTTTTCAACCAGTAAAACAAAAATGAAATTCACTGGGTGCACATCTGCGTTTTAAACAGTTTTTCTTCTATCATAGATCCTTTGTTCTCAAATATTATGAATTATTTATAAAACATAATATAATATAATATTAAAACTATTTACTAGCATCATAGCATCATTTTAATTTCATTTAACTTCAATCTCAATAACACATTTACAGTACCACACTTTAAATACACCTAAAAGGTTTAACAGCAAAAATCACTTACATTAATTCTTTAATAGAAACATGTTATTTAAGCTGTAATCTTATCAATCATCATTTAAAGGAATAATTCACCCCAAACTTAAAACTCTACCATTATTTGCTCAGCCTCATGTCATATAAAAAGAGAACTGGGACTAAATCTTAAAAATGTAAGAATGTTTATATAAAAATGTATGATAAAATGTCCCGTGTAAAGTTTAAATCTTGTGGTCATACTGTCAAACAGTGTGGTTACATTTTTTTATTTTTCATATTTTAAATATGTATTTGCTTTCTGCCAGGCTTCCACTGTATCTGCAAAGTAGAAATTCTTTGTTGTGCTAATCAATTCACACTTAAGTAGGCTTACAGAAATACCAAGTTGTTAAAAAGTGTTTTTCCCCAAGTGAGGCTCTTCAACACAGTTTTTGCTCACAGTCATGACTGGATGTGTGCTCTCTGCAATCCTAATGCAGGTCGTATACATACAAGTTCTGTCTTCACTGCAAATCAGACATTAGTCTGTGTGAGGCAGAAAGAGCAGAGGCAGAGAGAAATCCCCGCTGGAGACGTACTCGCTTTCATCCTCCACACATTTAATGAAATATGGAAGTGCTGGATGTCTCGAGGGGGAGGCGGGGTGAAGATAGAACCCAGAGTTCCTCTTAAAAGTGTCTTTTCCTCATTCTCAGTTTCTCACTTTCTATCTGTCTCAGAATATAGGTCTCTGTCTGTCTGCCTGCCTTCTCTCTCTCTCTCTCTCTCTCTCTCAGCTCTCTCTCTCTCTCTCTCTCTCTCTCTCTCTCTCTCTCTCTCTCTCTCTCTCTCTCTCTCTCTCTCTCTCTCTCTCTCTCTCTCTCTCTCTCTCTCTCTCTCTCTCTCTCTCTCTCTCTCTCTCTCTCTCTCTCTCTCTCTCTCGTTGTGCATTTAGCATGGTCCTGGTTGCAAAGATATAGCTTTGATCTTCTCTGTTGTTACAGGTCTTTGCTTTTCACCACCATAATGGCTAATCCCACAGAGACCTACGAAATGTGAGGACTTGCCTGCTGCAGCCCGGGGTCCGAATGGAAAAGCCTGTCGCCACTGAACCGAATCATCCGGAGTTCAACATTCCTTTCAACCTCCCTTCAGCAGATTAGAAAGTGCCATGCTTTCATATCAAGATGCAACCTGGATGCTCACCTCACCACTGCTGTAGGTCCAATCGGAACCATGACTGCTGTTTGGTTTTTGGGGTGATCACCTCATGGACGCCCCACGCCACCCCGTCCATTAACATTTCACACACAGAAATGATTGTGGGCACTGAGGTCAAAAAAGGAGGTGGAATAAACCACAACAAAACTACCCTGATGCAACTGAGACTCGAGCGAGGGGACAGCAGACATAACATGCCATTCTGTAGCTTTGCCAACAAAACATTTAGCCTCGTGTTCATTCATTTAACACTATAATGCTTTTAGCAAGACAACGAAACATATAAGAATAGACAGATTGACTGCTGCATAAGATGAGACAAAATGAAAACAGAAAGTATAAATCAGAATGCATACTCGCACCCAAGAACACTTAGAGACTTGCAAGGATGATGCAAGCAGAATACAGCATGATTTCATCTCTGCTGAGAAAGGCATTATATCCAATTTCCAGAATACAACATGTTCAAAACATTTTGAACTCATTTTCAGGAACTAGAAGTTGCATTTATTCATATCCACCGTGACCCCAGGCATCTGGCAAAATCCCATTTTAGGTAGTGTGGACATGAGTTCAACTCCTCTGCCTGTAAATGTGACCCTCGAGGGCCAGAGGTGATTCTACATGTGTGAAAACAAAGAAAGCTTACGTGGGGAACGTGAAGCTTCACTGGTTCTACAAAAAACTACATCTTCTCTACAAAGAAACAGTGCAATACTTATCATTTTAAAGCATGTTGCATTGAGATCTTTTTCTGTGTTTATGCAAAAATAAAAAATTTTTTTTAACTCAAACCTGTATTTTTTTCTTGTGGAACGTACAGTAAAATTCAGTATTTGACGGTTGATGAGTGAATCAGACTATAAGGTTAATTCTCATGTATAAGGCTGTGTTCTCATCTAGATATAAATGGTGAAACAATAATGACAACATTTTCACTTCAGAGTAAACTTCTAATTTAAGCAACAAGCCACGATATCTTTTTACATCTTCAAGTGCTCTGCTGTGCAATGAATCTCCTGTGAGGTCTAAGAGACATTTTTCATCTCTTACATAATGTAATGTTTGCTTTAATCTGTCATATCTTACAGCCAACATATAATATGAGAAACAGTGTTGGCAAATCTACTTTGCAACTTTAGTCTCTAAGGTACAGTATAAGCATCTTTTAATTTAAAGCAGTTAAACTACGGTTAAAATACACTTGACAGAGCACAATAATTAGCTACACTAAGCTACAAACGAAACGTTGCCAACCCAATTAAAATTATTGAAAAGAATATCTTCCTTAAATATATAGCTACTAGATAATGTGTTTTTACAACCAGAGCAGTATTCATTTGACACAAACAAAGATGATTTTGATTAAAGCAATAAACTTGTACTTATACTAACTTTTAAAATGTATTTTGAAGGAAGCAACCATCACTGATTGATCTAATATCACAGAAACATTAACTGTATCTTGTACCAACATCTGCTGTTTGCCAGTCCCCACCAAGATGATAAAATACTGCCAGCTATTTTCCGTTGCAGTGATTTTTCATTTGTTGCCTATTAGAATGTCATGGATTTTGCGATTATGTAAGAAACTTTTCTCATATTTCCATATATCAATCAAATGGCAAAACATCATTTGCTTATTGATTCACAGTGTATTGTGTAACCAGCAGATTATGCACTGCATTAGTAAGGCCACAGAACTGCCTTTGTAACAAAAATTTCCAGTAAATTGGATTCACATGCATTTGAAATCACAAGGAAAATGATTGATGATCTTGGCCATGGCACAAATAGAACATTTTCGGCCACTCTTTCAAATTAAAGCGATCCTTTGAGACTCCAAAGCAATGTCTGCGAGACGTCTTTTGTGTGGACTCAGATTATACACAGCGCCGACTGTCAGAAATCAGACAGACACATAAGCAAAGGTGTCAAGCCAAAGCAACCGGGTGAACATGAATGAAAGGAAAGTCTCCGCTTTCAACAGCTGTACAAAAGGAAAGTAGATGTCATGTTAGCAATTGTGTCTGTATTCAAAGTGCTATTGGTTGAAGGCGTTACTGTACTATCAGCAAAAGTAGATTCAGTGGACAAGCATAACGGACAGCTTCAACACAGACCCTGCCTTGAGCTCAGACTCCACAGCGCGAAAAAATCTAAAACCAACAGCTGGGTGACAAGACATAAATCAGAAAAATGAACAAGTGTGGAGTGAGAGATCTTTAATCAAAACGGTGGAGGAGTGCAAAGAGTATCAGCAGCATGGGACGTTTATGGACTCGAATGCTCTTAGATCGGTGCCACCATACTGACAGATGCTGATCCTTTCTGCTGAAAGCCAGTGAAGGAAGAGATAAGAGCTGAGAAAAAGAGATGAGTTAAAGGGATAGTTCTCCCAAAAAGAAAAATTATTTTATTTACTCACCCTCATGTCATGTTAAACCTGGATGACTTTTTGGCTTCAGCAGAACACAGAAGATGATATTTTGTAAAACGCTGGTTATTCATTTAGGATGGACACAAGGTACAATGGAAGTCAACGGGTGCCGATAACCAGCGTTTTACAAAGTATCTTTTTTTGTGTTTCACATGTACAAGGTTTGAATGACATGGGGGTGAATAACTGATGACATAATTTTTATTTTTGGGTGAACTATCCCTTTAAGAAGAAGTTGAGAAGGATATAAATGTGTCATGTGAGATTTAACATTCGACTTCCACAGAGATACAGTCACAAGACTACAGTGTTAAAGGGGGTGATAAGTGGAAAAACTTGATCAAACATCATTTGTTCTTCACAGGTTCCATAGTGTCACACAGGCCTTACGGTAGAAAAGGTTTGATCTCAATTAGCCTTAAGTGGAAGAGACTTTGGAGTGCTTTCAGCTGCCAGGCTGAACCTCTGAAGTCTGCACCTACTCCCACCACATTATCCAACATGGTTTGTCTCTTTAAGGCTGCATTTGATTTTTGCAAACGCTCTGAATGTGCCTTTAAAGCCGCGAAGGCAAATAAGACCAAAATGAGACAAAATGGAAACTGGTCTTGATATTTTAAAGACTTTCCTCTGTGACTCAAACTATAATATTTGCATTTGGTTTTCTTAGCAACAGTAAAAGACAGATTGGTGTTGAAAACATCTGCCCACCTCCCCTGAAGAGCAGGGCATATTTAATACATTTTGAACAAGTCATGCACTAAATTCAAGCAATTTTAAAGGCACTTAGAAAAGATGACGACTCGCTAGGTCAGTTCGGTTTAAAGTTAAGCGAACGTTTTATACGTGAAAAGAGGCGAGATGAAATTCATCCTGAATGGTTTCTTTATCAGAAGGTCCTTTATACTTTTCATAAGAGCGTTTTTATCGTTCAGTACTTACAGATTGAGGTACGCTTACAGACATGAGTCAGGTTCATAATGCCAGAAGAAAGCTATACATTATATTTAAAGTTTTAAGCCAATCACATGTGCTTTAAATGTAACACGACTAATCGTTTAGGCGCTTCAGAAAAATTATCCTAAACAATCAATGTAAGTTGACATATGACTTCACAATGCCAATCATTTCAATTTTAAGATGTAATATCAAAGGCGGCAGATAAAGAAAAATAGTCAATTTCATGCTTTTATGAGTCCTCCGAAATAAGTTCACACACATATATATATATATATATATATTGCTAGCAGAAAATATATTATTAGCACTGTTGTTAGCAGATGGTGTAGAAACAGCATCTTCTTATTCTTACAGCCAACTGGGTCATGCTCACTAGCCGAACTTTGACCCTGTGGTCACACCACACATACAGTAGGTCCCTTTGGGAATCTGCATGTAAATCTCAGTGAAAAGGCCTGATATATAACAGACCCCGTAAGGGCTTTTCCCTATTCAACTAAGATGGCAGCTGTCACATCATGGCACGAACTCTATATATCATTCATGAAAAAACGAGCGTCCATTAAAGACATGTGCATTAGCCCTTTCATCTGCCATTCACCTTTTCTGTCGTAAAAAATGCAGATCAACCTATGCATTTAAAAATCCCTCCAGTGCCACGGGAGCTCGGGGAAAATAAGAGAATTGATATTCCATAAAAGCTTTGTGTCTTTCTCTTGTCACAGGCGACCGTCCCATCCAAAGGAACTGATGAGAAAATGTTCCTGTCAATACTTCATCCTCCAATCATCTCTGATCTCTCAGGCATGGAGTTTTCCATGCTGTTACCTCCCTTACCTGCCCCACATCACATCACCTTTCTCAGGAAAACTGTAGCTATAGGATTGTTAGATTATTGGTTGCGTTTTGGTTCCCTTGCACAGAATTGCACATATTTACAGTTAAAAATGTTCTAGTGAACAAAACACATGTTGGTAATGATCTCTCCTTAAGACCTTACAACAGCAAATAATCTTATTTTTTAAATGTGCATGAGCTTTGCAACTTTAAACATTCAATGCATGAAAACAGCCTCTTCAATGAAGTCCAAAGTAAAAAAAAATTCAATGAAATCAAACTTATTACCCTATTTACTTTCTGAGCACACATCCTTGTCCTGAACAAAACTACAGGACATAAATTATTTTGTAATCTTTACAAAATCTGAAAATTTGTTGCTAAAAACAGCAATCATCCTCTAATGACGTCAGTTTGATGGCACGCCCTCTATTATTATCATTCAATATTTTATCACACTTGTAAATACATCACAATAAGTCAAATAGATTGTGACTTTAGGTTCATACACAATCCCACTGATTCATGGTCGTTATTATAAGACTTTAAGCTCTGTGTACATTAAAACTTCCCAAACGCAACACATAAACATCTCAAGATAGCAAAACATTAATATAACGACATTCGTTTTTACTAGAAAAACTGTTATGAAAAATGAAAGCGTACAGACAACACGTCTCACCGTTCAGCACGCATTGGCAAGCGATTATGGTTTTCATTAACGTACGTGATCGCATTTCATCAACGTCTGTCCTCTGTAATGTAAGAAAGAAAGAGGTCTCATTATTACAGTGTTTGGAGCCCTGAAGCATATCTTTTCCTCACAGAACGTGAACCCAATCAGCTTACAATTGATGAGATACTGTAGATGAAGGCCTGCAGCTGGCTAACCGGCACACAGTCTATGGAAAGTTCTAGCCAATCCATGACGACTCTCTTTGAACTCCAGTAATGAGGTTATTTATCAGACTTCCATCTTTTACAATGTAACAGACTGTGAAAGGGTTTATGTGAAATATGGTGGGAGATGAAATATTTTCACCAAACGCTTGTGTAAGAGACATCATATAGCACAGTCCTTAAATGTGACTGTGAAAGTCACTAATTACTTATGAGACAATTTTTTATTTTAGGGAACCATAATGTAATAATATGATTCACAATATAATAACATAATATAATATAATTCAGTCTTACAAAGTGGTTTAACCAGGCACAACACGATAAACCTAAAATATATCCAAAAGCCTTCCGTGTAAATCTGAGTTTTTGCTCTAAGCAGCCGTGACAGTGCCGTTTCTGTGGCATTGCACTTGATCGGATACCCGTCCATGCTAAAATCCAATTTGGTTCAAATCCTGCTCTTATACTTTTATACTAAGCATCCAATATGATATTTAAAAAAAAGATGTTTTGAAAAATGTCTTTATAGTTTTGTATTTATACAATGGAAGTCAATGTGGGCCAGTGTTGTGTGGTTATCAACATTCTTCAAAAGATTTTCTTTTGTGTTCTGCTGAAGAAAGAAAGTCATACAGGTTTGGAATGACATCAGGGTGAGTACATAAAACTATCTGTTTAAATCAGGCTATTGTTAATGAATGTGTTGCCTTGCTTCTCTAAAATGCAACTCCAACCGAAAGCGACACAACAAAGAGAATCCAATTCTCTCAGAACATGACCTTCACCAGTGAGACTATGAAGGTCATGAAAGCTCACGAGACAAAATTCTGTGCAGAAAACACAGTGTTGCCCTCACTGTAGTCGAGAGGATAGAGAGAGAGAGAGAAAACATGGTTTAGATGTTCTTTGAGGTTTCTGGGAAACGCGATAGTGCTGGCAAACACGCTCCCGAGAAGCAAGCCCCCTCCAACTGGGCTGAACAAAGCGGAGGAGCCTTACAGCAGCAGTACAGATACAGAACGTCTACTGCATTCCGATTTCGGTCTTCATTCTACCTCCATTTTACATCAATTCTACTGCATCCCAGCTGGAAAAAACTGTTATGTTTCATTTTTTTGCTTGCAAGGCAGCTCGGCATTTCTATTCCTCACACATTTCTAATTACTAATCCTAACAAAGAAAAATGAAAAATGAAACACTTTGTTGTCTCCTAATATTTGTAAGTCGCTCTAGATAAAAGCGTCAGCTAAATGCCTAAATGTAAATGTAATGTAAATGTAATCCTACTTATTAAACTTCAGCCGGAATCGCTTTGTTCAATTCAATTCAAGATTCAATTCATCCTTGCACCTGTTCTCAAACTGAATTAAGATTGGACTTTTCTTTTTATCAAGTCACAATGTGCATTGTGTCAATCCTTTTGCACAGCTAAAAACACAAATATTAGCAGTGAGTATTGTGACAACTACATTTTATTTATTCAGATTAAAATCGCTGTTTTGCAAGCGCTGCTGTTTTCCTGAAGTAATGCAAATCAAGTCTTTCCATTTCGCTGTGTGTTTTTCTGGCACAATACACTAATTAAACAAACATGCAATGTCTCCTAATGCAGGAAAACAACAAAATATCTTGCCTATTATCATATGAAAAACAACAACAGAATTACAAACTAACGCTCAAGTGTATTGCAGTTAGACAGTCATCACAATGCAACAAAATCTACAATTCTGCCCCAATTCCCTTACAGCAACTCGACAACACAGCCTCCATTTTTATAACTCATCAATCAAGTGGATGGAGTCCCCACAAAGTCTATTAACACCGAGCGCACAGGCTGAATTAAAACTCTATTAAATGTGGAATCCTGCAGCGCTTGGAGATATCTTAAGTAAGAGTCCTTCCAATAGTGTCCATAATTAAAGAGCAGGTAACACCCCTGTGCATTCTGGGACATTTCTGGCTTTCAGGCACACTTTGATGTTTACTAATACGGTCTCTCCTATCTAGAATCCTCATCTTTATTCAAGGCCACACTTGATTCTCCTGTCACATTGGGAAATAACATTTCAGCTAATTCATACAGAAAACTCTGCTCTATCAAAAATCTGTCCAAACATATGTTTGTTGTTTAAGTGGACGTAGACAAAGATTTTATCCGCTGGTTACAGATCTGTAAAGAAGCTGCACTAAAATCAATGTTTCAGACAGAGAAACCATTAAACAGGTGCATGTGCTATTCATAGGACACGTTTGAGTCCTGTTTAATAGTGATAAATACAATCTCTAGTTCACCCAAACATAATAATACTCTCATAATTTACACATAATTATGCCATTTCAGATGTACTGTATATGGTTCTTTTCTTCTATCGAACACATAAAATTTTTATAATAAAAATATTCATTACTACATACATAAACAGTAGATACTTAAATGTTGAAGTGTCAAAAAACACATACTGTACATCATAAATCCATTAAGAAGTATATTCTAAAGCAAAACAATACATTTGTAAAAGAAAACTAATTAACAAAATTAATATTTTGAACATATTTAGCAAAACAAGCGCTAAATTCAAATATATCAAGGACAACTTAAAGGTGAATTATGACAGAGAGAACGAATGCTTTTAGATGATCAAATAATAAACATACGACATTCTTTTTCCACCAATTTCAAGCTTTATACTGTAAAACATGCAGGACAAACAACCCATGCAAATTTATCTCATGGATCTTGTATATTAAACAATACACATCAGCAAACATCAGCTATAACACAGTAGCCAGTAAGCTCTCTTTGGCTCTTTGTCCATTTCAGCCGAAAGAGTAAATGAAGACATATCCGGCTTCAAGTGACCTATGAACAAGCTAATAAACGATTGCGGACACCCAGCTTGCCCTTTTCACAAACACTTATCCTTGATACTGGTCATATTGATTATCTCTGAGCTGCTGACAGATGCAGCACAGACCCACAGATCCCCTGAATATTTAAAAGCGTATCCAACGACCCACAGAAACATCCTCACGTGAATCTCGCTGCTTTCCGAAAGATAAAGAATTACATCAAATGCACATCATCACAGCATTTGGGTTCAATTTGCCGAACTACACATGAAAGTCTGTGCTGGATGCTGATAGGCCGACCCAGAACCAAGAGCCAGAGCGTGTGATGTACCTCCCCAGTATTAATCACACTATTACAAGCACAAATACATATGGCATGTTACTCTACGACCCAAATAGGACACACATGCTGGCTGATGCACACTGAGATCTCTCCGCGGAGGCCCGCTACAGCCTGCATTTGCGTGTAAAGACATAAAAGTGTTTCATTTCTGGAATAAATTGAGTGGGACTGAATGAAGACAGATTTCCATGTTTTTTCATCTTCAAATCTCGCTGAAGAAAAGTATTTTTAGAGGGAGATTCCGTGTGCACTCAGCAGCTCTAAATCAGTGTAATTTGTGAGAGAATTTGCTTTTCTGTTTACCGCTTTAAAAAGCTGACCTACATTTAGGTAACATTTCAATGGGCTTATTAAGTGTCAAAAACGTTTTGGAGAAATACAATACAATAGATAAACAATTTAAACTGCATTTCTTTAGGGAAATGGATAACAGATTAGTTGACAGATGATATGAAAAGAAATATGTTTTACTTTTTGTCCATATTGCTTTTGTTTCCTGGACCGTCTCATCATCATTTTGAAGCATTATACACCATGACCAACCCTGTAAACAAGAGAATAGAACAATACAAGAACCAGTTACATCTGTTTATGATAAACACAGAATTGATTTTGAACATTCCGGAACAGAATAAATGAATTGGAATAAATGAACATTTGAAATGAATAATGTGAATTAACATGGAGAATGATTAAATTGGACTTTTTCAGTTTAGATGGAATTAAAGATGCAACATGCATGTAATTTGGTAAACACTGCAGTTGTGGATGATATCAACATGTAAACTAAACAACATCTAAAACTGTTAAAACTAAAAAAAAAAAGCATTTTTATTTCATTTAGTGCATGATAAAATTCGATTGCAATTACTAAATATGAATGTTAAAACCATTAGGATCTAAGCAATTTATTTTATTAAGCACAGATCTAATTGACTCTGAAACACCAGAATAGGTACAAATATAAATAGAGACATCAAACTTTATTCATATTTGCATTAAAACAGATGTCTGCCCAGTGAAGCGTTTTTCACTATTTTAAGAAGATTCTGGGGGAGAAATTATTAAGGCCAACAGACTGTGACACTTTTACGTTTGAGCCACATACTGCTGTGTCTGTGTTTGATAAGCTTGTAAAAGCAGAAAGCAACAGACGATACAGAACACCAGATGTCACACGGCGACATGTGAACTCCCCAGAACCTGTGTTGCTAAAAAAAAAAAAAAATCCTGCTGGAAACATGATCATGAAAAATAATATGAATTTAGCCAAAATTTGCCACCTTTGAATCCTACTGTATATAGTGTAGTGTACTATAACAGACATCTGTATAATCCTACAGGTGTATACAACTCATTTTCTCACATGCACTTAATTGTGCTTACATGCACACACACACCCACTAAAACAGCCATAAAAGAGAAACTTTATTTTAGCCCTGTCATGCTGCTGGGGGGTTGATGTAATATTATGATTTTCCTTTCCTCTCTGCTAAATAGCCCAATCCAGGGCTAAAAATGTATGCTCATGCGTGAAATCTCCCACAGACCGTTACGCTTAGATGAACATAAATTATTCACAGTTGCCCCCTGCCCCTGTTCATAAAGCTTGGGGAATTTCACTGACAATCATGCTAATATTAGGTTTCATACACAATAAAATCTACTGTTACCATTTAGCACGAATCACACGATTAAACAAAAGGTCTGTTCTGTCAATTAAAAGCAATAATGGAAGATAAAAAACATCAAAAGACGATGTTCCATTGGCCATCACAAAAACCAAAGTCATTCCTCGATTGTGCTGCCGTTTTAGCGGTAACGGCAAAGGAATTATCACATAGAGTTAAACAATTTCAAACCCGATTTATTTCTTTCAAAGCCCTGCCTCCAATGCATTTCAAACCGGGTTTAGTACAGAGGATCAATCTGTCGCAGCCCTTTGAAGCAGACACTGCTTTTAATGAGTTGCAGCACAACATATGGTGCAATGCATTTCAGTTTCCAAAGAGCATCAGACAATATGCCACATGAAAGCTCTGTGTCCAAACTAAAAGCAGAGAGATGCTGAGCAGAGCAAGCACATAGATTAGGACTGGGCACAATTACCAAACAGAGCGGCAGATTAGAACTAGTTTGTGTTTACATTAGGAGTATTGAAATTCAGATTGGAATGGAGTTGCATGGCTACAGTATGACAAAGCCGCAGAAACATGTGGAACCTGTCGCGGAAAAGATGTTACTGCACTCAAGCGACACCTACTAAAGAACGGTGATCTGATTCACAGCTTTACACGAGATCCTCTGGGGTATAACGCGTTCATGTTTTACATTGCGCTTGTGCTATTGTACTATAGTGTCAAAACCCTTTATATTATAAAAATACACTACAATAAATTATAGATTTAAGAAAAAAAATGTATTTGTATGTGTACAAGAGTGGGGTTCATATGCACAAGACGCACGGGGCATGTTGTCACATAAGTTAACTGAAATAAATGAAGTTCCAAATCGACATATACGGTCCTGCAAATAAGAATTAATTATATTAATTATTTGATGCATAACACTAGTCATTTCATATAATTAGTTTTAAAATTAATAATATAATACTGGTTAAAGTCACAGTTATAAGAGAATTATACCTTCTTTTATATGTCTATGTTCAAGGGTCACATCTACTAACAAGCTCTGATTTCTCAGAAACTGCAGACATGTAACAAGATTCAGTACTGTAATGTTGGAGACCTGCTTCATACTGCACAAGACACACAAACAAGCGTACTAAAAACCCTTATAAAGATTAATGAATTAGGATCCTGGCATCCCATCCCACCCGCAAAGACGAATTTCTGACATGGATGTGGCTGGTTTCTTTTTTAAAAGGACTTTGTGCATCGTGGCATGTTTGTTTTTCATTCCGGTGGATTATTTTAAATAATTTTACACATGTAAGAAATTAAAGGAAAATAGCGGCGCTCTGAACCAGACTCAAACCTCAGATGTTTTCTCAGAACAGACTCGCACTGGTGATTTGCCTATTAACTCGTTTTATCTCCATATCCCTATGGCTGGATATTTGTCACGGTAGATTTCTGTAAACGTCCACAGTGCACTTAAAACGCTACTACTCCCCGTTTGCCTGCTCCTTTATGAAACAGTAGTGCCCTTTGTGGTAGAGAAACTCGTACTGGATTTGTCTGGCAAGACATGTCCAGCACACGCCCATCAAGGGGAGCGCTGTGGAAAATCCATCTGGCATTTTCTGGGCTCGTAATGACGTTGAGCCAAGCGCAAATTATCTTGAAAAAAAACGAGACGCAGTGCAAACTGTTTGTGCACGTCACGTCTGCTGCGACTTTCGCTCTTACATACGTGGGATAAGCTGTATCAAAAGGAAAAACACTAATGATTAAACTAAATTTTGCAATCCCTGGAAAAACCGAAAAGTTATTTTGAAAGTTTAACTTCACACATTGGCCAGATTGTATTTGCCAACCAACCAACCCCCTCCCCTCGTCCTCCCCCTCAATATCTCTCAGACCGGCTGAAATAGGTTAGGCATGGAAGTCATTTCCCCTCTAGGTGCTCCAGCCCTGCTGTCCAGACTCAACAAGACCCTGAAATATCATTAACATCTGATTTTCGCCAGCGTCGCACAACCGCCTCTTTGTTCCCTCGCACCGGGCGGGGGGAACGGGTCTACATTATCATATCGCCGATGTAATTACACCTATTAGAGTGGAGGAATATAGAATTTATTTCTCCTTTCCACTTTTACACTCCTTCGGCGGAGAAAAACGGAGCGTGAATATGCGTATTGTATGCATTTCATTTTTGGTAAGTGGTGTGGCATAATGCTATACAAACATTACCTCACCTTAACTCGGAGCAGAGACCATTTGAGGCAAAATAGACTAGTTAACTTAATGACCCACACAATCAAGTCTTTGTGCCTTTGCCATCACGGGTCGAAAAATGTTCCCATCTTTCTGTGGTCAGAAGCTGATGTGATGAAACGGGAGGAGGTGGGGAACAGGCACACATGACTGGTGAATAGCCGAGGCTCACGCCAAGAGTCCAGTTACGTGTCAGTCTTGATTACTTTCACTTATTGCCGCTGTCACATTGTTCCCTTGTTGCCATTATGCTCCAGGGTTCAGGCAGCAGTAGCATTTATGCTTCCTTTGACCTAATGCGTCACAAAAATAATAAACCTGTTGTGTATTTCTGCATGTGTACTTTCACAGTGATTCATAGCAGACGAGCGCAGATGCCAGGCTTATAAAAACTTTGATTCTGTTTAAACATTCCTTCATAACGTTGTGCAACAATACATCTTTCTTCTCGGTAAACAAGAGTCATTTCTCCAAACGAGTTAAAAAGAAAAATATTGCGTACCGACGCTGGATCTGACATTACATAATTAAAATGACATTTGCAGAGAAGCGGTTAAAGACATCACAGAGGATTCCTGTTGTCGTTTTTATTTTAGCTTGACATACCCAAGGCCTGGGAAAAAAAATTAGCAGGTACCAATGGTCCCTGTCCGAGACACATGAATTTCACACAGCGTGAAGCAGATAGATCTATGAATAGGTTTCATTATCTCATTTAATGTCCAAATTTGTTCAGGGTTTATGATCAACAAGCTTTCGCTTGTAATCATAAACCAAATTTATCTGGCCCAGATTGCACGGGATCAATAATGAAATGTAATTAGCACAAACAGAAGCCGTTCACTTTAATTCTAGTTAATATTTTACGCTTAATATTTTCTGACCGGCTTCAGACGTTTGAAAGCATTTTTCTTTATGCCAGACTGTTGTTTTTACAATCTTGTAGTTTGGTAGCGAGCAGATGAGACACGCCCATACTGAGAGACTCATAAATGCCATATCCTCTGCTGCCCGTGATATCCCACAATCCTGTGCGAGTGCTTCAGCAATTTGGAAAAAATGCAGAATGCAAAAAAGTACATTTTTTAATCATATGACTACGTTGGTAAGACTTTACAATAAGGTTGTATTTGGTAACATTAGTAAATGCAAGCTAACACGAACTAACTTTTTAGCATTTATTCATCTTTATTAACGTTAGTTACTGGTAATACAATTGTCCACTGTGACTAATGTTAACAGACACTTTGATTTTAAAAATGTATTAATAAATGCAGATTTTTATACCAAAAGCATCATAGTCATTAAATATTAATTTGGGTTTGTTTAAAGCTCACTTGGATTTGTTCAAGATCATTAAATGTGCCATTATGGTGCCTCGGACGTCTGTCTGAAACCAGTTTCCTGAGTAACTGGTCAGCCGTTTTCGATTCCAAAACAGCACAAATCTTCTTTACAGAAAGCAATACGGGCTATGATACAACCTGCATCACCTTTGAATCTCACCCAGTGTCGGACAAACAGCTGCAAAAAAGAGAACAAATGACCATTTAAAAAGAACATTAAAAAATACTTGAACCAGTGATTTTCTGCTGTATTCAAAATGTCATTTCACCTTTTTCTTCTTTTCTATGATGAGGAATCATAGATGAAATGCAGATAAGACAGCAAGGCCCCATCGGGACATCTAGCATCCAAGGCAGTGTCCTCACGGCACACATGTGGCAACGTGACAAAGCTTGGTTGAGTCACTGCGCTAATGGCTTTTGACAGCCCAGGCAACGAGCACTAAACTGTGGCCTCATTCAATAATGGTAATACAAACTACAGTATATCATAAAAACGAGCTCTATCCCAGGCGGAATAAAACAGTCATAAATGCAGTCTGCCGTGTCATGGGAGAATTTAGAGGGCTAAATGCAAACGTACCTCTCAGAGTCATTAGCCTGAAGTTGGCCGTCTCTCTTCGCATATGTGGGTGTGTGGAAAGTCTTGCCTGGGTCGTGACGGATCCTAAAGCTGGGGCAGTTATGGGCAGAGGTGAGATGTATGTTTCAGGGCCAAAGTCACCAGCTGAGATAACAGAGACATTTTAGATATTCTGACAGTGTGAGGAGACACAGCTGGACAAATCATACTGAAAATATACCCCTTGATGGAGCGGAGTTAAATGAGAAGCGCCGTTTAATCATTATGCAGTGATTATATTACAGAATTTGGATTTATCTCACCAAAAGACAAAACCATTCGTTTATTAAAGTACTGATGCATATTACGCACAAAAGCACTTCCTAAATCAGACACGCTTCGATACGATTGCCTGATGGAAACAAAGTCATGATTACAAGTTTTCAGGGTTTTTTCCACTAAGTTTTTCTTTTTAAGGATTACATGATCACTGCATATGCCGAAGTGTTCATTAGCATAAATTAATAGTATCCATTATATAAAAGATATTTAAGATGTTATATATTATATTTATATAAATTTTGTTTAAGGCATTTACAAGACAGTAGATTAAATATCAAGAAGCAGAACCGTATATTCCATGGCTAATTCGGATCCATTCATATGTGAATGTGAATCATACAAAAACATACGATTATTAGAACACTAACCCTAGAACGTCACTGGGGAGAAGGCAAATCCAAATAAAACATACAAATGAGATTTCATGAATTGTACAAATTAACCACCTCATAAAATGTGTACAAATTCATGTGGGAGTATATGATACAAAATTAACCACAAATGACTAAACTAAATAAGAAAAAAAAATGAATTCAGATAGATTTCACTCAGTCTCTCATCAATCGACCTGCCAGACTGTCCACCGCTATGCTCCCACCTCCGAGCGATCAATGGCTTTCTCCACTAACAATAAATGCTGGAATAACTGTACTTTGGGAAGTATTATTCACTGGTGCAGCTATCCAGCTAATTAACCTGGTGAAAGCCTAACAAGTTGCAGTTCTGCATTGCCGGTGGGGGAAACGGTCTGTAATGTAACCATTAGTTACTGACTTACGGAGCAATGGTTTGGAGTGGAATTGATCCTTTAATAAACAGGCAACAGAGTCTCATCCTTCCCTTCAGACAGCAGACAAATCAATGTGACAGCTTGCTCTTGAATACGGCCCATGCTATGTAAATAATTCACACATACCAACTATATCAGTATGAATTGTTCACAATAAAAACAGGAATAAATGCTAAATGATTAATTCAGGGTCACTATCTAAGATGAAGAATGTCATGAAAAACGTGTGCAAATTAAAATCATATTTAACATGATGATAAACAGAACATCTACATTATACAAACTGTGTGCAATTGAGCGTCTATTTTACAGCTCATTGCACAAAAGCTAACTGTTGTTTTAAGAGCAACCACGAGAAGTAACAATAAATCATAATGTTGTGAAGCAGTAAATAAATACAGATTTCCTTCTACTGCCTCAATTCAGGCGTTAAAGTGATTAAAAATCTCAACGTCTCAATTACCTTCAAAGAAAGATTCGTCAGTAAAATGGTAGGAACGCTTAACTACGTCCTGTCAATTTATCAAATCTTGTTTGACATTTTACTCAAGCACACGCTTGTTCTCAAATTGAGATGACACCCATCTCATATCACCCAGCATTCCTTTCACCTGCAGAAATTGGCCCCGTTTCTTTCCTCCCTTTCATTACAGTGTCCCGCCTCTTTTTAATCTGTCAGTCAGTTCACATCAGATGACACCTCTTATTCATCCACTCCAGTTTTCATCCATTTTCGCAGTCATCCCAAAGTCAAAAAGTGTCTCAATCAACTTGAATTCACCCTTTACATTCAGTAAATATATACACACCCACATCTAGACACACAGTCTGCATTCAAAACTATTCCCGTCAACGTGAGCCAGAAGCTCAGACTTCTCATAATTTGCAGGCACTGAACCGATATGTTTCTGCAAAGCCCTGCTGTTCACTTTCTCCCCGTGAGCACCTCTCACACGTTTTTATAGATCACTATTAAATCATCAAATTGTTGAGACTTGGAAAGGTTTCATCCTGGAGACATAATGGGTCTAGCAGGTGTGCATATAGACAGTACGTATTACATACCGTATTAAAAGACCTTCAAGGGCCAACACAGATTTGTTCCTGACTGCTTTGGACTTTGACTAAAGAGAACTGGAAGAAAATTACAGTGGAATAATAAAATCTGAGAAAAATACCTTCTATAGATACATATAGACAGTCTATATTCACAGTGCTGCTGTGAATGGATAAAATGAAATCGTCTTGTGAAATTCTATATTTCAGAATGTTACAATAAAGATCTGTTTCTAACAGCAATAGCAAAGAGAAGTGACAATTCAATCACTCCTTCACCCTATTGTTGTAAATGTAGTAGACAATACATGTCTGGTATGCAACTATAAGAAAGTTTATTGGTCTAAAAATGTCCTTAGAAAAGACAGATGAGAACGCAATGAAACCTAAAATTTTAAAGTGCTCTTTGCTGTATGCTTCACAGATTCATTTAATAGCACAGCAGTTTATTCAAATTGCAGAGGATGATATTATGTTTATTATAGAATCAAAAAGATGAAATTACAGATTTGACAGAGGATTTAAGGGTTTACTGATAATGTGAGCATGAGAGAAAAGTGCTGCTAAAATGAATATATTACCAGATAACAGGAAAGATTGTATTTCAAAAGTTATGATGATGATGAAAAAGATGATGTGTCGTTTTCGTGATTTTGTGACTTTAACAAACTACATCTACACAGAGGTTTTTTACATAACTGTGTTTTGTGCCAGCATACACAATGAGCCATTTTTAGGACCTCAGATGTTAATAACATTTTTGGTAGGAAAATTGTGCTAAAAGAAGTATTTCAAACAAAATTTTGGTTTACTTTAGTGCATGCTGATTCACAGTTATTATATGTTGCATCTTCAAACTCAACCATGCTAACTTTTATATTAATTTAGACATTTTACCACAAAAACATACCTTTAAATGCACTGATTATTTTACAGTTAAAATACTCATTTTATTTTCCATTATACAATTTAAATCAGCATCAATAAATAATTCACAATACACTTTTAACTATTAAATCTATATATGCAGAGCATGCGAAAACAAAGTAACCAGCAGCCCAGAAGAAAAATCTTTAAATAAACAATGACCCTGCGGTTGCGTCCAATGCAGTGCCTAATTAACCGATAAGATATAAATGATACCGTTTGGAGAAGCTTTATTACGCGGCTAACAGGAGAAAGGAAAACTAGGGCTGTTTGTGCATAAGATATCCCTATTGTGTAAGTGATATTTGCAAGATTCAATTAAGCTAATGTGAAATTGAGGTACAAAACTAAAAGGATAATTAATCCACGAGCAGCCAAGAAAGTGATAAACACTCATCGCAGTCATCAGCACCGTGCTGCGTTTGCCTTCAGCTCTTGATGTTATCTCATATTAGACACTCGGAGTAATTGTTGTGATGTGCTGCATCAGGGACGTGTGGTAAAACAAGATCCAGAATATCCAGAAAGTCAATTAACAGATATCTGGATGAACTTCGACACCGCAGTGAGCGGCTTTAAATCTGGCTGCAATTGATACTCTTGTGCGGCCTAATTAATCAAAGCTGTGCTGTTTGGGACGTGGGAAGACAAAACTGTGTTGACACAATAGGAACCTGATTTGCTACAGGTTCTTTTGCTACAGAAAAATTTTGGATGTGAATTATGGCTTTTCTTATTCAGTCGGTTTAATTAGCGTTCTTTAATGGTACACGGTTTTGAATCATTGTGCAATGTTAATTAGACCTTACTGTCAAAATTTTGTTTTATATTATTAAAAACGCTTAGCAATATTATAATAAAGTGATGAAGAGGGATTTTTTGTTGCAAACTTTGACTAAATAATTGCAGGAATGGAGAAGTCATTATGTCTATAGGCGGCAAATAAATCACAGACAACAATATAGCATGAAACGGCATCAGCAGACAATTCGGAGGCAATTTTCTTTTATAAACAGCATTCTTGAAAAGGAATCACTAGTAGCAAATCTGTTCATTTAGAGACAAAATAAAAAAGCCAGAGTAAATCTAATATCTAATCCTTTACTCTGAGTTTAAAATATTATAAACAAATTCTACCTTCTGTCTTTATAAGGGCAATCTCAGTTAGGGCATCTTTTCATCCCTATTATGATTTTTTAAACAATAATCCAAGTCCTAAATGTAAAATTATAAAAGCTGTTTTTAATCACATTTTCAAGGCCACAATCACAGCATTACAGTATTCCAAGACATACCACTGATAAAACATACTTTACATTTCAAGAGCCACCTATGAAGAATCACGCTGTCATCTGTAATCTCACCTAAAACTAGTTCATCATCCATTATATCTGATTAAACCCATGGCAGCAATAATGAAAAATAAAACAGCATCAGTTGCTGATTTTCCGCCGAAACGAATGCTTTTCATCCAGCTGCCTTACCGAAAGCTCGCTATTAAATCCATGAAACCAAACCAAATGTCCACATGTCACAAAGTTGTGAGAAAAGAAAAGAAAGAAAGAAAAAGAAAGCTGTAAGAGCAAATGACTTTTCCCAGGTTTTATCGCATTGTGCGGGGTGTGTTTGTAATTGTAGCTTTTCGCTTTTGACAGATCAATAAGAGCTGTGAGTTGCTCTGTTGGAATTTGTGGTTGTAATGTTCCATACAGCGAGCACGATCAGAGCAGCTGTTACTCAGCACATTCACACCAACTCAAAACAATGAAACAAAGATATAAAAACCTGTTACAGAATATCACACAAGCATTGTAGAAGAAACTGGCTTGGATAAATGTAAGTCTTAAATAATGTACCATAACCTTAAAGAGACAGTTCACCCAAATTTTAATATTCCTTTGTCATGACTCATCCTCATGTCTTTGCAAATAATAAAATGTCTTGCTGGTTTGTGTCGATGGGGGCCAAAGTTGTTTGGTTATCAAAATTCTTCAAAATATGTTCTGCAGAAAAAAGAAAGAAAGAAAGAAAGAAAGTCATACAGATTTGGAATGACTAGAGTTAATAAATGATGAAAGAATTTTCATTTTTGTGGGGAACAATCCCTTTAAGTATGTCTAAATGTGGAAAATTTGCTAAATAAATAAATTCAAGAGTTCTGTTTTAAAAAGATTTTTCCTAAAATGACACATAATTTATTAATAGAATAACATGATGAATTTGGAGCCATTTACTTTACTTAATACCAAATGATTTACTATTAATACTGCAGTAAAATTTATTTTATTTTATTTCATTGAAAATGTATTGCTCTTTCACAGCTCACAAGCCTCAAATATGTTTTAAGTATCAGAATTCCTTTACTATCAATAATGAAAATGAAAAATCTCTTTCCTGTAGAGAAATTAAAAATAATGATTTATAGTAAATTTGCATGTGGATGGCACAGAAAAGATAATTTAAGATGAATTTGATGAGAGTTTGACACTTATTCTCTATTCAAACATTTTAAGACTTTATTTAAATCTGAAACTTTAGAGAAAACACTAGATTACTGAGGTCTTTTACTCCAAAGAGACTCCAAAGAGCAACGGACTCAATTTTCTGCATTTAATGCATTTGCATTTAATCTCACTGCTGTCTGTAAAACTATTTTAAATGACACAGTCCTTTGGGACTGAACTACAATCCAGTTTGCATTACTGAAACATTCCATAGCTGAGCGAAAGGACCCTCGGAGCTGACTGACAGCTTGCCTCATCTCCATTGTCATTTCCACCCCTGGTCCATACAACATCTCAACCAAGTTGAACAAATTGAGTGCAGCACCCATCTTTAATTTAGAAATACGCCCTCATCAGATCCAGAGGGAGTTTGTTTTGCAGGTTCCACATGTGAAGTGTTTCAGACAGGGTGAAACCAACGCGGGTCCATTACCCCAGTCCTGGACCGTGCGGTAGCCTGCTCCATGTCACATCCGTGGCCTGGCATTTCTCAGACAAATGTTAACATGTCTGTGGGCGGCGGGCAGAAGGGCACTGGTGGCAGCGTGACGGCTGACATCAGTTTCGAGAGTGCCGTGGAGCTGCGTTGCAACGTGGACAAATTAACAATATGCAAACAAGGACCTGCCAGTGTTCTGTTTACTCACAGCGCGCAGACATTGTCATGGGGAATTTATTCACGGCCTCGCCGCTGAAACATGACTGTGAAGCGGCACGCAGCAATTAAGTTTTTATCACGCCGCAGCCAGCGTCCCCCTCGGCCCCCCTCGCAGCATTCACAGCATGTGTGGGCTGATGATTTCAATCTTATTTTGTGTCGCTGCCGTCTACGCACAGATCGGTAAACGTGAATGCATCGCAGAAGGAAAACGCGCTTCTTACATAGGGCTGTCTTTCCGTCATGCATAGGTGATGATCTCGTGTAATTTAAACGTCAACGTAAATAACAATTATACTCCTTATCAAATCCACTTACTATTCCATCATCCATTTTCATGTCTGCCATTTAAAATTAGACGAGAGAACGTTGTTAGGCTGATGGGAAAAACATTTACTTTCACCTCTATTTAACTTGTCATTCAGAAACTACAGTTTTCATCAGTCTGCATGTTAAATAGCTTGAAACGCGTTTACGATACACCTAACAGTGTGTTTTTTTATACACTTGTATACATGTTGACAACAATAGGTACAGTAACTACGCCTCCCTGTGGTTTCTATGGCAAATCCAGACATAGAAATCAACACCCCCACTGCGTCCTTCAACCCGATCCATCACCACCCCCACAACACCCCGGGAACCGTAGCAGAAAAATGACAAATGCACCCATCATGTCATCTACGTCCACCATAGCTGGAGTCCACGCGTCCATGGTGCCGTCAACTTAGCTTGTGACATATATATATTATGACACGGGTCCCTACCACTTTAGTCAGAACGCCAGTGTGTGTATAGTGGTGCAAGTGTGTATTCAGGTCAGAAGTCTAGGTGAACTCTCCAGGAACTCTCATCTGCTCAAACTCAGTTAGTCCTGTCACCCGGGACGGGCCACAACATTCATCAGCACGCACATGTCCATTCTCACCCCAGGTGTACGAACACAACAGCACGTTAGCTTCCACACTAACCCTACAATGAGAAGATGGAAAAGGTTACAGAAATTGTTCATCTTGAAGTTCCAGCATTCTTCTTGCCATTTTAAAGGCTTTTTAATAGATTGCCAATTTGTACCAGAGTACTGAAAGAAACAAAGAACTGGTTTTAAGAGAAACAAGCAAACAATAGCTTCTGAATTCAGAGCAGCTGCGTTGCAGTTACAAGTGGTTTGTGTCACGTTTTTGGCAAGCTGTGTGAAATATGCAGCTAGCTAACCTACCAACTTCTCGACAAGATAATATTTAGCTAAGCTGAAAACAATTCTTTATAGAGAAAACAGCTACTGACACTACAAGCTACAGTATATGTCAAAACAACCTGGCTTATGCATTTGTTAAACATCTAATATTAGCAACAAACTATAATTTGATTTGATATGTTTATTGTAAACATCTATAGAAACAGTACTGCACAATGGAAAATATTGGCAATTGCTGTGTGTGAGGAGAATAAATGAAAAAACCAGATAACTCAAGGAGTAAATTATAACTGAAGACAAAAAACATCAGTGTTCAGAACAGTCTCCTCATTTTACCCTGATTCACAACGTTAAGCTTATAATAGTGATTTATAATCTGAGCTGTCGGGTATAATTTTATAGAAATCATTTAAACCTCAACCCACATAGAAAATAATTCTGCAAGAAACCTGCAATTTTGTTTCAAACAGAGACTGTGATAGAGAGGTAAAAGTTTTAAATTGTAAGACAAGTGTTAATAATAAATCAGATTTTTCCTGAGCTGATTTTGATTAATTGAAAACTTTTTAGGACTTCAGTAAGTTATTCATTTACAAATTGGAAACAGCTAATTATCTAAAACTAAACTGAATGTGAAGGCTTAGCACATACAGCATCACCACCAAAACAAACGGATTTCATTGGTTTCCCAAGATTCGATTCTTTGACATTTGACAAAGCTTTGTTTTACACTTCAGAGATGATAAGTTACCCTTTCACTCTCCTAGATGGTGAGCAAATGGTTTCATAAGGGGTAGGGCCCATTTACCCACCTCTGACCCTTAATCACATGAACACCTGCAACCAAAGGTTCTCCCATCTGTGAATTTGATCAATTTAAACCCCTCCTACATTTTTCTTTACAAAATGTCCTGAGCAATGCATCACAGATGCTGCATTCACGGCTTTGCGTGTGTACATGTGTACGCAGACGATGCGTTCATGGCTTTGCGTGTGTACATGTGTACGCAGACGATGCCTTCATGGCTTTGCGCTGTCCTTTAAATGTCAGCGAGAATGTGTGAACATTGCAGTGCTCAAAGCCGTGTCAATGAACATGTCACAGTTACACGGCCCTAAAAAGACACTGTTATGCCTTCAAAGCTCGGGATTGAAAACAGTATTAGACCTTAGACAGACCTGAGCTTCTGTGATACCAGAAATAACCAATGTTCACCACACATGAAAGAACTAGCACTATAACTAAACCTGACAGATCCTGAATTTTTTTTTCCTTTTTCTTATGTAGAATACAATAGCACCACTATTTGGTAACAGCTTATCCTTTCTGTTAAATATCCAGCAATGTATATTTCAACATGTGCACATACGATAATAATTATTTATGACCTCTTGAAAAATTAAGGACAAATGCAACGTAAATATTATCTTAAAATGAAATCCAAAGTGCATTACAGATTAATCTGACTTTGATCAAGAATGATTGGGGGAAATGTATTGTCTCACAGTATTTTAGGGATTTTAAGAAAAGCATATGTCAGAGTCCATACTTTTACAAATAGTCCCAAACCAAGCAATTCTTGGCAATATCTGGTTTCTAACACTGAATCTATCCCCAGAGGAAGAGATATTCCTTGTTTATTGCTGTTCTTGCAGAAACTATGCTGCATAGCTAAAATATCATTTTAGAAGTCTCATTAAAATTTCATCAGTCCCTGGCTATCGACATTTTGAAAAAGCATTGTTTTCTGAGAGCTCATCTAAACTGGATTCATCCATAACGACAATCCATCCTATTAAATGGTAAGTGACTTCGGTATGGACCTGGTCAAATGATATCTACATAAATACATTACTCTCAATGATAGGTGTGAGCTCAAAGGGTCTCTTGGACTTTATATTACCCACACACACTTACTTTTTTCAATAAAATGTCATTACACTCATTCACCCTGTTTCAATTATGTACAATTACAGGAGATAAAGAATCTAATTAAATGGTCCAATAAAAGCACTTTTTTTGTTTTTGTCCAGCCAAATACTGCTTAATTTATCCTGCTAACACGCCTATAATCAGACACATTTAGTTATAAAATAGATTGTTCACGGCTGACTACACATTACGCACATCTTTAATAAAGAGACGTCAGCATAAATCTGCTGATGTAACTTACTAAACGTAAAAAAAGCTTTTTTCTTCATATCAGCTCATTCTGACCTATATTATCATCAGCTAAGCTTACAGTATAATCCCCATTACTTAACGTGCTTACTCACACCCTGACCCAGCATGATCTTCTCACACGCTTGAAAAAAGCGAGATGAGGTCCACCAGCACTCATGTCTCAAAGCCAAACGAGCACAAAGCGAAAAGACATGCCCGTCAGTCAGCTCGCAAGCTGTGGGTCGTATGTCTTTTATCACCCCGTCTTTCAGAACCATCATAAGAATTTCTAATTATTTTCACTCTCCAACCTCATAAAACATGTCGTCCAACAGAGAGACCATATTTTCGGTCTCCGCATTAGACGTGGATCTCAACGATCCTGTTTGTAATTATCAATTCATTTGGGAATATGGGATTTTCTTTAAAAATAAAGGATTGTTTTTCTCTCGGACGAAACCACATCACACACTATCAGACATAAGCCTTTATTGTAGCTTAAAAACCAAGAGAATGGAAACTGAACAATAAGGCGCCACTGATGGAGTCTGCGAGTCCCTGAGGAAGACAGTTCGTCGTTTGAAGATAACGTGCGTTTTTTTCTTTAGCACTCAAAGGAAGAGAAGTTTTGTCGGAGCATCTCAAATGACACACGAGGTCTGCGCAAATCATTTATGAAACACTTTTAACAGGAAAACATTACATGGTGTGGAAAGGAAAAAACATACACCCATAATGGAAAAGCTAAAATGCTTAATACAATAAGCTGGCTATGTGGCACAGAAGGGTCTCGACTGCGTCAGAAATTGTGCAGTAGGCAATTTATCACATTTATGTCTGTGTTTCATGGCTTGGACGATGCGATATCTAGGCATGATTTCTGAAGTACCCACTAACTTGTGGAAGGGATTGTGGATATTAAAAGAAGATTTGACTGAAAAAAAGAGCCGTAAGTTTATGGAAAACTAACTGTACCATTGATCCCCCCAAGAAGAAAATCCTTGTTATTGAAACGCAGAACTTACTTTGAACCGTAATTAACCTTAATGGTAATTTGGAACGCTGGGATCGGTTCTTTTATACCAATCCAAGATTACGTTAATCTTCGCTTGCAGCGTTAATAATTATCTATGTCTGTATGTGTTAAGATGAACTCATTATCATAAACAGAGGGCCACATCATAACCGAGAGCGCTGGTGACTGCTGTGAGTGATTACCGAGGATGACAATACAGATGATGCTCATTGTCATCGTAATCACAATCAACACAAGGCGTTCTTTGATGATAATACAACTCAACGATGTGCTTCATTATTGCTCAAAGCAGGTCAGGTCACGGGCCGCTGCTCTTGCACATGCAAATGCCAGATGCTCTTGAAGAAGAGAAAGTCTCTCTGAAGACATTTCATCAGCATGCTGTTAGCCTCTCTTCACCTTTCTGATGGATCTGATATGAACGGGGAAGTCGAATGCAGGTCTGTTAAATGCAACACATCTTACAGGAACTTAGGAAATGGCATGCAAACTGCAAAACTTTTTTACTTGATTTGTATGATTACTTGCATGCACAAACAATGCAAATGCAAATGCCCAGCGCTATCAGCAAATCATTTTTCAAAACTTGAAATAAAATTTCTGATGTACATGAGCTGACTTCAATTAGCATTCCTAGCAGCCTTTATTTATTTTTTTGAAAGTTTTGTGTCTGGCTTTATTTTCCAGAGTGCCAGGCAGATGGATGGAAGCAGAGAAACCACTGCTGTGATAAATGAAAATCACTCGGCTCCAGTGAGCTGGACAGAGGATACTATGCTGACATGTTTAAACAAATGAAGGCAAAGACCTAAAAACACATTTTCACTTTACATCTTTCCATTTTATCAGTTTTATCCATTTTATATAGTAGTGACAGGTCTATGCATGAAACAACAATAACCATTAACAGTGCTGGCACAGTTACTTTAAGAAACTATATCTTTAACAAGCGCTACAAGCTACTCGTAATTAAAAGCAGTTAATCTAAAGTCAAGCGATGCTTTAAAACATTTCTAAGTTACTAAGATAAAGTACATACAAGCTATTTAAAAGGGATTTTTTAGGAACTATTTAGACTATAATACAAAATGAATTTATGTAAACAGTGAATATGATACAAAATGTTTATAAAAACATTATCAAAACGTTATTAAAACGCATGTAAAAAAGTTTCACTGCTACTATTAATTGAAAAAAATCAATTTGTTAGTCAAAAAGCCGCACTATTAAAACCAACCGAGCTATCATCACGATAGTGAACATAAATTCAGATAAGTTAGTAGTGGCACAACTAACAAACTACCCAATATTAAAATTACAATCCCTATAGGCGAGGCGGTACATACTGTACACTTCCATACGGTACGAAGTGCTTCTGGCACTGAAGGGTCTACCATGTTTACAGGTTCCATAAAGCAGCTGGATGCTGGTATTATTAATGTAAAATACAGTTCCGCAAGCAGCTTTAACATGGCTTATGGGACAGTCAATAAAATAGAAACAGCACTAGTCCAGTGCAAACACAGCCTGCCATTTATAAATAAATAAATGGAGCCATGAATAAGTAATATAAATAATAATAATAAATAAAAAGCCAGCGTGCATTCCCCCAAAAGCAAAGTAGCATTGAGTTACCACACAGTAAGATGCAGGGGTGATTTCAGATGTGTGTTGTGATAACGCCGTCCCCAGATGCCAGGTAGTGCATGTCTAAAGTTATGTTGTACCCACTGTGAACATAACACAGAAAAGAGTGCAGGGGAAAGTCTATATCATTATGTGGGGCCAAGAGATACGGACTGGCTAGGCAACCGTCAATGTGAAATGTGCTTCTCATTTGAAAAGCTGGCATGACTATATTCCAACAGTATCTCGAGAGACTCCCCTGCTCATCTGCAGTTTGGATCCGGCACACTACGAGCCCCCAGAATGCCTTTCATTACATTTGCAGAATGTTAAGCGAGCAAAAAAGCAAATGGTATGTTTTCATTGTAAATATTTTAATTGCTGACATACAGTTTATAGTTTGAGTTCAGTAGGATCACTTTGAGGTCTTCATTGTCAAAACCCTACTGGTGATAAACTACAATGGAAAACAGATATTTTGCCCTAAATCTCAATAACATTCATTTTATAACATTATGCATTTATAAACATTATGCTAAAATAGTTTACATTCCTCACGTAACAAACTTCTCTTCAAGTGGTTGGTTTATAGTATCGCAAAGCCTAGTCATTTAAAAGCATGTTTCTGAAGCTCTCTAAGCCACATGAAAAGACTCATGGCTTTTCAAATGTCAAAAAACACTCAATTAGTCACTTTATTGCGGGTTATTTATATGTAAAGCAGATAATTAAAACTACAGCTCCAGAACAACATCGCAACAAAATGGCAATTAATAACGCGCAGCGACGTGACGGAACACGTTGGAACAATGGAAATCGCTCAGGATCCTCACGCAACAGCTCGCGTTCGGAGGCAGCGCAGCTCTGCGTGAAACACATCAAAGGCACCGAACATTAAACAAAGCTAAATTTACCGCATGCTTGGCCCTGCATTTACTAAACATGGCAATAACATTCAACATTCAGATGTTGAATGCAAACATATTGTTTTGTTCAGTCACAGGACAGACAGCATAACAACGTAGTAAATATCTCTAAATGCGTTCCGACGATCTTTGAAACATCTTTGACGTTTTGAGGTACAGTGGCCTGATAGAAGTTTGTAAAACTAAAATAAAACATTTCAGCTGTCTAAAAAGAGATTTAAAAATGATTTGTTTCTGGCAGGTTCCTCAGTAATCATATGGGTCTGATTACTTTGATACTGTAAAGGGTTGGAAAACTGTATCTGGACCATGAGGAATGCGCACTTCAATTGTGACTTCAATTTGTGGTTTCATTACAGAAAACGGAGACACTTCCTCAAATGCCCTAATCTGCCTTTCTTTAAACACACTAGAAAATCATTAGTGATCTTAAGAAACTTGCCTGGTTCTCCGTTTACTTTTCAGCTTGTCATAAAAGACAAACATCATAGAAGTATTTTTATTTCAGCATATGATATTTGATCTTATAATCATAGGCTGGTCACCAACCAGAGGGACGTCTTTACATTTGAAAGCAATGATTTAGGGACAACGAGTTCATGGCTGGACAATCCATCAAGACAACTGATACAGTGTCATTACGAAAACGATACACGAGAATTACAGGATATCTTGATCTGACAGATCGATCGGAACCGTGATTGGACTGGAAATGTACATGTCATATTGAAGCATAACTTCTAATCATATAAACTTTACGATAATAAAATTACATGCTCGATACTTTCATGATAAAATGTACATGTCGAGTCCCATAATAATCAGTTTTGTGGAAGCCACTTTGAAAGTGTAGCTTGCCAAGATACAAGGGACTTATAATTTAAAGTAATTAAACTACAGTCGAGAGTTTCCTTTGAATACTAAAAAACTACACTGAAGCTACACAAGGGAGAGAGAGAGAGAGAGAGAGAGAGAGAGAGAGAGAGAGAGAGAGAGAGAGAGAGAGAGAGAGAGAGAGAAAGAGAGAGAGAGAGAGAGAGAGAGAGAGAGAGAGAGAGAGAGAGAGAGAGAGAGAGAGAGAGAGAGAGAGAGAGAGAGAGAGAGAGAGAGAGAGAGAGAGAGAGAGAGAGAGAGAGAGAGAGAGAAATCATTTCTGCCATGCTACAAAAGAGTACTGACATTTTATCAAAAAGCTGTAATGCTTCTGAAAACACTGATCGTTTTACTATACCAGTACTGCTGGATTAAAAAATATATAACAAGAAAAAACTCATAACAAGAAAATACACATGCAATATGTCTGAAGTACCTTCAGAAATGTTGGCTGGAATAAATGACAGTGTAGACTTGACGTCACCAACGTCTCAAGCATTCAGTCTGATCTTTCTAAAGTTAATTCTCAGCATACAAAACTGTACAAATGCCTGTTTGTTATAGGAGCCTACTATGTAAGAACAGTGTTTATTTTGAGTCCAGTGTTTAAGTGCCCTGAGTTGATGAGGGGCAAATGCTGATGAGGGGCAAAAATGCTCAAACAGCACCTGTACAACAATCAGCCAACTTAATACAGAGCTACACTGATAGACACTCTCAGACCCTATTTCTAAACAGCCAAAAGCCATTAAATTCTACGTGCTGTATTGTTACAATGAACACAGCATTAGAGAGAGGTACATTCTAGAGAGCATATGACTGGACAAAATGAAACCCTGATTTGTCTTTTACAATAAGAATATATTAATACATATACTTTAGGCATGCAAGTTTTATCCTATAAATAACTTTGTCAAAATGAGGCTTTTTTGTTTTGTACTGCTACTAGAAAAGTCAATGAAATGAGCTTTTATTAGATATACACGTTTAAAATTCACAGACTTTTTGGTGCAAACAATTTCATGACTCATCTTGCACTACAAATTTCTGTCCAATAAAATGCTTTTAGTGTAAGAATGCTCCTCCCCCAATACTGGCTGCCTATGACTAGCAATATGCTACATGGAACTAGAACCTGATAAAAATATATTGAGGATTTGAAAATATTTAGACAGATACACTGTTCTTCACACAAACATGACCTGGAGAGAATTAATAAACTCATTTTTTAACCGGTAATCTCTTGTTAGTCTTTCAAGAAGACAACAGGGCACAACCTTCAATCTATAACAAAACAGCATTTAAGACGGCACATTCCATAAAAGAGAAACTGATTAAAATGATGAAAGGTTAAAGGAGGACATCAGATCCGCTCAGATCTGTCTCCTGGAAGTAATTAAGCTTCCAGAGCAAGAGAGAGAGAGAAACCAACAAAGTCCCTACAGGACAGAAGATTTTTTCCATTTTCTCCAATGCAAATCAAAAACATGTTCATTAGCATCAAAAACGAACATGCAAATCTCCACCACTTGAAACGCAATGGCTAAATACATACAAGAACATGAATAACGGAACAATCTGGTTCCACATTTCTAGGATCCTCTTCGCTGCTTTTTTCCTCTGCTCGCCTTTGCTTTACGCTTGGCTGCTCGAAAGCTGCGCAGTGTCAGATTAAGCCACTAGTTAAGGATGACATCCAGTGATAAGCCAAGTTCTCAATGCATTTACGTTCTCTTTATGTTTAAATAACACTGACGCTAAATAACACATCTGACCATGTGAGAAACATGCTGATAAAAGACATAGAAAGTCTCTAAAATGAGAAACACTAACGATTATAAAAAACACAAAGCGAGTAAAAGAGAGAGAGAGAGAGAGAGAGAGAGAGAGAGAGAGAGAGAGAGAGAGAGAGAGAGAGAGAGAGAGAGAGAGAGAGAGCATATGGTAGTATAGCGTGAGCTGCCTCTCCTAATTCATTTCTATTATGAAACTGAGTAAACCAAAAATTGTTGAGAAAGTAATAAAACAGGTTGTGCGGCGAGGCGTACAAGAGCGTCAGGACTTGATATACTGTGATTACTAACTACAACCCTAACATTACACAGTATACATTACTGGAATCAAGATAAAATAGTGTGGTAGTTAGTTATCTTTCTTGATAGCTATGTTACACAAGCTAATCTGATGGTTGGCTACAGACTGAGATGAAGAGCAAAAAGAAGAAGCCTGAAGATTCATTACACTATTAAACAACATAACTCACATTTCTTATTTAAGATCCTCATTCTGTTTATTCTGTATGCGAAATTAACCAAATGAATATAGCAAAGCAAAAGTTAGATCATGTGTACCATGTTAGATATTTATAAGAAAAGGACATAATTACAAAAACACTGTGTGCAGGTGTTAAAAGTGTACACTTTTCAAAGATATATGGATTTATATACACAGATATAAAATGGATATTTGGCCATATATTTGGGAAGTGGACACATAACATGTCAAGGGACTTTTTATATATCAACATCAGTATTTCAGGTTGAAACACTGTGTATGTTTTAGGGGCGGGCAAGGTGAATGGTCATCGTTTCCCTCACTAGTTTTATACAGTTTTTGCGCTTTACTAGTTTACTTTTCACTAACTTCAGTTTTATATAAGTATAAATATTACACATATTCTGAACGAATACGAGGTTCATAACACACAAAACAGTGGTTTAAATACTAATAACCTGCTTAAGAATAAAACATGTGACACTTCCCGAAAACATTTCTTGTCCACATATACCGTAAATATATGATAGGATATAATTCAGGTTGATAAAAAGAAAGAGAGTACACGAAGGCCAATTACAGAACATCATTTGAATCATCTAACAGTGTCTAATCATTTGTGCCCAAATTAGGTGTCGGTCTGTGCACGAGAGAAAGAAGAATGCGTTACATCACGGGCGGTGACAACGTGGGCACGGCCGGTGGAGTCTGGCTGCCGCGAGGCTCCGGGGAGAGATTTACCCTTCGTCTGGCACGAGCACATCAGAACTGGCTGATCTGCCTTTCCCATAAACGTCGCCTCTCCTCCCAGCACCGGACGGCGGGGGTGTCAGCGATGGCACGTATCTCATCAGTCACGCCGAGCTACCTCTGCCAAGACTGCGCCCGATAGAGACACAACCCTTTTTCTTCCTCCACCCTAACACCCTCTCTCTCTCCTCGCTCATCCACCCATCTCTCTTTTCTATGTTGCTGTTTTTCCACACTGTCTTTTGTCTGCCAGCGCATATGTGATAGAGACAGAGCGAGTGAGTTTGATAGAGCGAAAGAGAGAGAAAGGGTATGTTATATTCATCTCTTCATGCTCATTTTGTAGCAGTGGACCGTCAGAAATCGTACACAGCTACTTGAAGCTTCCTTTTAACCCGGGCCAACTGGGCAGGGCCCACAGGCATCAGAGGAATCAGACGGAGTGGAAAGCCGTCGCTCACCCCCTAATTTGTTTATGTGCGGATTTTACTCGTACGAGGGCTGAAAAATGCATGGGCTCGGACTACACAGCCAAACAGCATTCATCTGTGTCACCCCAGCTGACTCTACCACAGTCGGCCTGTAGTTTTCGACAGCAGCGGTTACTTTATGCTGTAAACACACACACACACAAGATCAGAGAACGAAATGTTTGCTGTCTGCCACACTGTCTGGGATTTTGACAGCTATGTGTCAGACATGTAATATATACAGTGATTTCTGATGTATGTACGCTACAGTGACACCCACAATTATTTGGATACTTAAATCACACTTTAAAAAGAAGCACAGCAAGTGACATCTCCAAACAAATAATCCAAGAACTTTTCATTTTCATCTGTGTTCTCAATGACCTTTCAGCAACCAGATCATTTTAAGTGGATGTATGAAGTCAGTACTCTGAGCAAAGATCAGATAGAATTTGCTTGATAAAAATCTGATGTAATCTTTTTAATACATCTCAACTCACTGGGGTCGACATGGGCGCGGGCGCCAACACTCGCATTTTGTGTGACTTCGGTGTCCAAATAGTTTTTGGGTTACTGTAAGTAAATTTAAACAATAAAGGAAAGGCTATAGGGCAATTCCAATGTTGAGGATGTGAAAATTTTCAATCAAAACTTGAAATATAAATTCTTAAAGAATGTATTTATTAACAATATCTATAGAACCACCAGTTTATATTTTACTAAACCCCTGTTAATAGAGTCCACACATTAAACAAATTGAAATATTCATACGTTACGGATGTGACAAAAAAAGAACACACATTCTCGAGAGCCAACAAACTTTGTAGGATTTCTGTGAAGTAAAACAAACCAGACGCAATAATACCTAACAAATGGAGAAGAGATGACTCTTCAAAGAGCATAAAGTAGTTGTTTTTTATGTGTCCATTTATGTGCAATTTGGACTGTTCTAAAAACACTTTACTTGACTATAAAAAAATCATTTAAACATAAAAACTTCTTTAAAAATTTTGAGAGAGATCTCACATAGGTATTTAAACCACCAAATTGACACCTAAGCTACCGGTATGGTGTGGACTTTTTCTAAATCAAATCAAATCAAATGTGCTAACAAACATTGTACAGTATCATTGGTTGCATCTTCCCAGTGTCCAAAGGAACAACAGGGTGAGTGTGCTTTTCATAATGTCTTTGACTTACAAAAACTCTCTTAGCTGCTTCCAGCTATTTAAAGCCCCCAAGGAGCTGAGAGCTAATAGTGATAAAATGAAAAAGCACACAGGAAATATTCCCGCAAGGACTGTCTGCAAAGGCAGAACAAACGCTGTTCTCTCATGAAAGTCAAGGGCACTAATGTGACGTCTGTAAATGTAGACGTTAATCTGAAAATATAAGAAACATTTTAATATTGACGGAGCCACGCAAAGCTTTTTTTAACACGAAAGATTTGTATGGATGAAACACATAACAAGCATAAACCCAATTATAGAAGATGGAGAAATGTGTTTTTTTGTTTAGGTTGTTAGGCAGTGGAGTTATAGTTCAACAAGTGGGTGAGTATGACTCGCATTTATATATTAACAAACACAAACAAAAAATACATGAAATAATGTTAACAGTAAGTAAACATTAAAAAAGGAAATTAAAAATAAAAAGTGCTTGACTGCTAAAATGATTTCAGTTTAGGGCAAAACTGGATTATACCAAACATTTCCACTGCAGTAAATTAGTTTTTTATGCGGTGATAAAAAGTTCCTGTGAGGTAAACTATTTCTAAGATTTTCTCTTTGTCTATTCCACTTTGTTTAAAAACAGCAGTCTATTTTCGTAAATCCATTACAGCACAACAATAATTGGGCCTTTCTAAACATCCTAAATCCTTGTTTCTATGACAGCATGATTCAATTTTGCAAGCATATTACTCCACAATTTCATTTTTTTTTTCAAGCAGTCCACTCTGCCGCTCAACTCAGCACATGTTTCTTCAATTTGATTATTTTAAACAATAAATAATAAGCAAAGGAACACTAAAAGCGGCGAGCCCACATGGCAAATGATGAAGCAATTACATTTGTTTGCAGATATCCTCACGATACGCTCCTCTCTTTGACAAATATGGCTCATACTGGAAAAAAACATCTTTGAGTATCTATAGATAGTAACAGGATAAAAAGTTACGTGCCAAATTCTTAACAGTGAAATCAGTGCATGTTAGCCGGATGTGGATGTCAAATACATATGAAAACTAATTTTAAAAAACATTTTATTCACCATAACCATAGTTATTCATTTAGTAATCTGTGTATTTACTTCTTAACATTTTAAAGTGTATGATGTTATTACAGCCTTGTTTTTTTTACACAGAATAGTGACCAACAAACCACATATTTAATTTCAAACATTTTTCAAACCTTTAATTCTTTCTAAAATAATAAAAGTTATCAATCACATCATTTTGGGTAAGTGTTTGAGTTGTGTGATATGTTTTTCCACCAAATTGTCTTTTTGATGAGTTGAAGCAACCTGTGCATGAAGAGTAAAAGATATGTTGTTTTTCTCTTCTACATGATTATATGGTATCTTTTGTTATTTGCATTTAGCATCGTTTCTTTTTCGCGGCTGTGTACAACCCTATCAGCACAGACTTGTGACCCATTTTGGGTCACGACACACCAGTTTAGAACAATACAGCAAGTGTGGTGCAGCAGTGACCTAATCCATCTTCCCCTGCAAATGAGCAGCACTTCCTTTAATGGGCCAGATCTCATTCTGATGCTCTTATACTGAAATGCATGAGAGACGTGATGATCTGATGGGAGAGTTGAGCTGGTGTAATAGCCCGTCTCTTCGGGTGAGCCTGCATGACAGCGAGTATGGGAAAATTCCCTCAGGGCTCCCTTCTCTCATGTGGATGTTGGGCGTAACCTTTTTATCTCAAAGTGTTGCTGACGTACAGCAAGACTAGTCGTGAAAACCACCGAACATTGTGGGCTTAGTTTAAGAACCAAGCTACATTTCAAAGAGCTTTGTGTGGATAAATCAAAAAACGGTGGCTTTAACCAGTCAATGGGAAGGTATTTTTCTTCTTGATAGCGTTTCTGTGGCACACACAATCAGAAAACGGGGAGTAAAGCTCTGAATTAAATAGTCTTGTCTGTCTCTTTGACATGGTAAGTTATTTAGAAGGCACGTCTTACAGTACCCGGCGAATGGAGAGAGAGAGAGAGAGGGAGAGAGGAGAGAGAGAGAGAGGGAGAGGGAGAGGGAGAGGGAGAGGGAGAGGGAGAGAGAGAGAGAGAGAGAGAGAGAGAGAGAGAGAGAGAGAGAGAGAGAGAGAGATCAGGAAACTTGGGTTGGAGAATGAAAGAAAAATTCTATTTTAGTTCATCCAAACAGGGAGTTTTCTAAACACAGACAGTAAGATTCCATGTGCAATAAAACCCACTGGAATGTTGATCTAACACTACTCAATTGTGTTTAATTGTCTACAAAATGACAAAGACACATGTTTTGCTAACTTTGTTTGTGTTTAATTTAGTGCAAAATCTCATTAATACCATATTCCTTTGTTCCAAAACCACATTCTTTTAATCTATCTATTCATCCTTCATCCATGAATCTATCTATCCATCCATCTGTCTGGCTGTCTATTATCCTTCCATTTTTATAACTTAAATGCAAAGTTTTATAAAAATCTTTTGATCAGTGTTTTACAGGGTGCATGTTTAAATGTTTTAAATTAGTTTTATAGACACAAATAATTGTGCATACAAATTAACTGCTCAATAATTTCTGCTCAAATTAACATCAAGCTCAAATGTTATTTTTAGATGAAAAAAGCAGCCAATAAGAGTCCAGCATAGATGGGAACTCCTTGTTTAAAAAGCAAAGTTATGACTGATAAAATGCCAAGAGTACATTTTTACAAATTTTAAGCACAAGGTGGCTTTAACATTGAAGATGTTAAAATATAACATTATTCTGAATATTTACAACATCATTTACAAAATACTTCCATTAATTTTTTTCCACAGTTTTAATCATCTGTCTATCCCCAATCATTCATTAAGAAGTAGTGCACTACAGTAAAACAACCTTTTTAATAACTACAAGCTACACTACAAACTTCATATAAAAGTAACTAATTACAGCTGCTTCTTTGCAAATGTGAATTTATGTATAAAGGATGCTTTTATCCACAGCACAATAGGGCATACAAGGTAAATTTGATCAAATATGTGTATTTTCCAAGAAATCAAAGAATGTTTTTAGAACTATGTATACTAGTTGAGATACAGGAACTACAGACTACAAGTACTGCCACACACACACACATATGCACACAGACAATTATAATAAATAATTATAAGAAAATAGAACCTCAATAGAGAAAGAAAGTATTTCCCAAATAGACGACAGATAGTAAACCACTATTTTTCACATCTTCTAATAAAGTCTAACGGATGGGTTAGCAACACTTGCAAATTGTGCACAGTTGAACAAATAATCTGCTAGTTGGCCTGAGCCTGCTGTGCTTCTGTCTGCTCAGATTAACAGCTCAGGAGTCAGTAAGGCATGACCCATCTGTTCAAAACACAGTTCGGCTGACCTCAGAACAGCAGCTAACGAAGGCATTATCTGTCTGACTCTCTCACACACCAGAGGTTTTTAGTCAGACACCAATACAGAGTCTTTGTAGCACCCCCTTGTGGAAAAATAATTGATCTGCTCTTTATTTTGATTTACCTTAGATGAGACAGTGGATCCATAAAACAGAAAAATGTAATTCTGTGGAGAACAGCAGGATAATAATGTAATTGCACTGTAGCTTTAGGTATTACATTAGAAAAAAAGCAGTACACTAATTTTTATTACATTTCTAATACTGTCAAAATAATTTTTGTTGTTTGCTCTACTACATAACATTTAGGTTTATCCAGCCGTTTAAGGACATTTGGTCCCCACAACATTTAAAAAAATTGACCACGACACACACAGGACTTTGAGGGAACACATAAAAGCATGGAAACTCAAACTAAAGGCCAGTGCAAAACAGTTGAAGTGACGGCTGGTGTTATTTGTGAATCAATGGCAGTCTTTCATGAAGTATTTTTGTGCGGACCTTGAAAGGTGATATGTAGTGACTTGTTTATTCACTTTTCCTGCTTGAACAACATTAGTTTAATAAGCACTTTCTTTGTGTTTCATTTGCTTGTTTGAATGCATCTTAACAGAACGTCCAAACATAATATCTCTCCTCTGCCTTCTTGGTGTCTAACTGTCTTGTCTGTTATGATTAGTCCACAGCGCTTTAATAATACAAAATGATTATTCTGTAAGTTAACACATCATGATATATAGCGGAGAGGAACGCGAGTCGAGATGCGGTGGAACAGGAATGATACATATAATGCAATCAATTGAAAGGTATACTACATCATCTGATTGCAATCAGGCCCTGAATTGTGATCGTAATAAATTGTTGATTCATTCATGTGTTTTTGATTCATTTTCCCTGCATTTCGCTAGCTTTATTTTTCTCATCTGAAAAGCAATTCACCGAGACCCAAAATGAGTAATGACGATGCATTACTGTACCTTATTTACCGGCCCTCTGCGTGAACGGTACATTTTTAAGATATACGAGAGAAATACTGCCTCTTAAAATATTTGTTCGTGCTAAGTGGAAAACCTTAAAAACCATGATTAATTACAGTAAAAATAAGGGTGTCTTAAATAATCCAAAACAAATCAAAAGACACCACAAATAAAAGCATAAGCAAGGCTATACGTGAAAAAAAGAAAAGTTAGATGAGGATATGTGGTGATTTTACATATATAACATGGCATATGTGGGTCCCAGAGGTGGAAGCCGGCGAATTCATTAAAATGGAACGGGTTCCATAATACGCCATAACCAACGCAACACTACACATTTTTTCCTTCCAGATACATCGAGTTGAGCTCTACCATATCATATAATGTTCAAGGTGTGCTTTTATACCCTGGCACAGATGCAACAATAACAATTTCTAAGGTTCAGCTGAGCCTAATCACATTGCTCAGTGGCATGTTCCAATATTTCCTCTCTTAGGAGAGAATTTATAACTAGAAGGTTAAATAAATGAGCTCTGTGTTTAGGAAGAAAAGAAAACCCATTCTGAAGGAACTACATACAGGACTATAGACGGAGGGCTCGATAATGTACTTAGAGTCAGGGGTTCATCGCTCAATCAGATGTATGAAGGGATACAGGAGTGCTTCCAAACCCATGTGCTGGATCTATTACCTGCTCGGGGGCCCACACCACTCAAGGGATGAGGAATATATTCCTATACATCGCTGTATATATTATGTATTTCCTGGCAATGGCACTCCATTGCCAATATAATAAACATATTATTTTATCCGGCAAAGACAACTGTACTATTATTCAGGTCAGGTTTTAACAGTCGCAGCAGCTGCTGGTTTTGATTTAAAGATGGAGTACACATATATGTAACATATGGCCAGCAGGTTTGTCGTGCCGCAGTTTGGATTAATAAAATCATCGCGGCACATTTTGTCATATTAACACTTGCAAACGCGAAGGCTCGATCGGACAGCTGAAAGGTGACGTGTGAAGACATCTGCAAATGGATGCTGAAGAGCTTTCAGTACCTTTACAACTGGCTGCCGTTTCTTTACAAATGGTGCAACAGGAGAAACGGGTATTTTTTGTCAAATTAATGTCTATAAAACAGAGAAAAAACAAGATAAGATTTATTATAATTATTTAATTATTTTGTATATAATTATGCTATGTTTTATTCACATGTAAAACGGCCTTGAAACATATATGCACATTAAAAAAATTATTTAATTTTTTATAAAATATTAAAGCAAATGGTACATTTATACAAATTATGGCAAAGGTTTTTTATGGATAACTTATCTAGTGTGTTTGATTTTAAGCAACTGGTGTCAAAGTGATTTTTAGTGGATGTATAAAGTCAAAGGTGTTTCAGCAGAGTAAACACAGGTGTAGTTCATCACATTAACTAAACATGTATTCAACTAACATTCATGAATCATATAATGTATATATTATTTGTACGTTATAATTTTGGAAATGTTTATTTTAAGAAAATGCCACCTGCTGATATTACCTTAAACCATACAATATTAAATTTTTTTAGTCTTTATGCAATTAAATTTCATAAACAAAACTGAACAAAATACCGTAAAACAAAATAAGTAAAATACTAATAAAACAATACTACAAACAGAAAATGCAATTAAAAGCTTTGATAAAAAAACTGCACAAAATACTATAAAACAAAAAGTAAAATACTAAAAAACAATACTACAAACAGATGTAGCCTCCTTCTTTTATAACTTATTTAACTAAAAAAAAAAAAAAAAACTCACATGAAAATCTATATCCACTAAACTGCAAAGTTTAAAAAAAGTGCAGAAAGTAAAAAAAAATAGCATGGTTTGTTGGACATATACAGTGACCCCAAAAAGTATTTGGCCACTTAAATCTCAAAATTACACAGGACAAAATACTATAAACAAATATAGCCGACTACTACAATACTATAAACAGTGCCTGCCGGTTGTGTATGTCTCGCTGGCAAATCTGTGTTCAATAAGCATTGTAGTGAGACTGGCTCTGTGTTTTAAATTGGCCACAGCATGCAGGTGTTAGTCAGTGTTTGTTCTCTTTTTCAGGGTTTCCTTTAGTTGGGCGATGTCAGGGCAGCCCTGTCTTATCAGCAGGGCCTGTAACAGCAGCAGGCTAACCCTTTCACACACAGAGCGCCGGCGTGTCACAGGGCCGCCACCGGCCCGCTACCTCTGAGAGAACAATCTGACAGAGCCAGAAATACACACAGAGCTTAAGTAAATAAATACGTCTCCCGGCCCTAAAGCCATCACAGTTTGTCTGCCAAAAGCTGGTCTTTTCTCCCTCATATACTTTATTCTGCACCTTGTCACTGAACGAGGACACAAAGACCTTTTTATTCATCAGCTAAATTGCAATGCATCCAATTATCATTTATGTTGCATGAAAAATGAGCTGCTTCATCGTTTAATGTAACGTAACTAACATACAAAGTGAAAAGAAAATGAACTACTTGCTACATCAATCGGATGTGAATGAACTATAATCTACACAATTTTAATTCGAGGAAATATTCTTGACAAATATTTGAGGGAATAGGCATGAAACTTTTACAAACACACACACTCCAAGAAAACACTTCTTGATGAAGTAATCGCATCCCACCGAATGAACTGCCCTGCTGTTTTCATTATTGCAACAGGTAATGCAATTTGTTACACATTCACAACAGGGAAGAGATTCAGCATGTTATTCCAAAGATCTATGCTCTCAATATGCAACTATTGATTAGCCGTAGAACCAAAGAAAATAAAAACTTAACAGACAGCTATAAAACAAAAACAAAGCGACTCTGCAGCCCGTGGTTGAGGTTCATCATGTACGCATGCCGGGTAATAAATATTCCACTCGCCTAACCAGTTTAAAGTCATATTTATAGCCACGGCTGGCTAGGTGGAAACAACACCTCTGTTAACCCGCATACTATTATGAGGTTTATTGGGCTTGTCTTCGCCCGTGGAAATTGCAAATCTGTATACTTCATCACAAGAACCAAGGCCACAGAAAAGCAACACGCTATTTACCCTAGTCAATTTATTTTATGGGCTCTGTAACCTCACTCACCCTTGTTTATTTGTCAAGCAGTCGATTATTTTCCAATGGAATTTTTCTGCCTATATTTTCCTCTCTTTTTTTGATAATTGGATTTTGTGGAAGGACAATTTAAATTCACATGCCAAGTGAAGAGAATAAATGAAGTTGATGGGTTTTTATTTATTTGCAACTGCCCAAACTTTGTCCCTGCGCATTGTGGTTAAAGTGTGCAGGACTAAAAGCGACATACAGACATCGGAAAGGTCCATAAAAGATTAGTGTTTTGGGCATTGTGGTCTGAGGAAACTGTTGTTTGCTGTAACGTAGTATGGAAGAAGCGGATTTGCTGTTATTCCTGTGTCGATTCAACTGTTTGCCAGTTAAGCTGTATAGACGCATAATCCTAAAATGTAACAAAGCTTTGCCAAAAATTCCATTAAAGTTAGAAAAGGGTCTGAAACAGATTTTCTTTGAGCCATGAAGTTTTATTTTTTTATATCTATCTTTAAATATATTTAAAAGCATAGTTAACCCAAAAATAAAAATTATTTCATCATTTATTCTGCCCCTAAAACGAAGAAGATATTTTGAGAAATGCGGTTTTCTACATAAAATCAACCTACATACTGTAATGTAAAGAAAATTCTGTTAAAATCTAACCCTGATATATTAAATATTTGAAATTGAAATTATAGTGATATTTATTTGTGAAATCAAACTTTAATGCTTGTTATCTCATCATTTGATTTTAAGACTAGCCTGGTTTTCACAGACTGGGTCACATTATAATATATAATGTATAGTATAAGCACCATTTTTTAATAATAAATTAATGGATCTGACTGCCACTTTCTAAACTAAAAAAACATGTTCCTCATTTTTAACAGATGCCTTCTTAGACAACAAGAGTCCTCAGAGAATCGCATCTATTTTCTGTATAACGTACAGTAAAACGATATGCATTTAGGAACTAAAAGGTTTGACTGTACTTTACAGTATGTAGGACTATCTTAGATCAGCTATACATCTCTGTGCAGAGTAATTCAATTCTCTTAAAAAGCAATGCTGGACCTCTTTAGCTCTATGCAATGCATTTATCTCGATTAGCAGATCCCTCCTCTTTTCCCCTCCATTTGTCGTGGTTCCACTGTCAGAGCTGTTTAGACGAACAAAAAGCCTGCTTGTTTTGACATATGGTTTCTCGGTTTTGTTTTTGTTGATAATGAGAAACACGTTTCTTGGCTTGGAGTGATGAAAGCCTGAGGGTTTACAGTAAGGGAGCGCCTGCACATAACTGTAAGGAAATTACCTGAGGCACATATGACTCTTTTGTTTCAAAGCTAGCTTGGCTGATGCTCTCTTAATCTTTACAGAATGCACATGACACTCGGATGCATGATGCCAACTGGCTCACTAACTGATGTTGTCTGATTATAGCAGAAGTGATCATGGGTATTGCACTAGTTTTTTTTCATCACGGTAATGGCCCGGACTGTGATGTGCTGTGCTGCTTTGACATGTAAAATGCTATCAAATTTTTGCCAGTGCTGAAGGTTTAGTGACTTCAATGGAAAAGAAGCTAATTGTACAAAATGCTTTAAAGATGCAGTTTGTGTCACTGAATTCGACAGTCACAATCTAAAAAGCAATTTGCAGCGAGCACGGGTTTCACAAACGTTATCGACACAATCAACTACACTCCCGTTGTAAGGCGCCGGTACAGATTGAATTCACTTTCATCAAAACAAGCCACATCAGTTTTATTAGTGCGCAGTAAACCTGTGATGAGCAAATGGGTCGGGCCAGCATGAACTCTACATTTGATCAAATAGTGGTAGTAGTAACCGACATCAAGCTTAAGTGTTTGATGCTTGGCGTATTGGTGAAAAAGCATGTAAGAAAGTGCAATGCAATTTCATCTGTACCTTGCCTGGGTAACCTTGAATAATCCTTTATTCATTAACCTCAGATCCTCAGATGAACTTGTGCTGGGGGGAATGCTCACCCTGTTTACAACATCACAGCAATGGTGAGCTATTAGGTGAAAACCTTAAAAAATGGTGGAATAATAAATTTCTTTAGCTGGTTGCAAAAAAAACCTTAAGTTAAGAAAACATAATTTAGCAAAATGCCTAAATGTAAATGTACTTTCACACTTAGAATCTGTTTTCTGCTATCATCTGAACTCTGGTAAAATTCAAATTAGTATGGTAAAAATTAATTTGCAACACAGATATTAAAACATCAAAAGCTGTTGTTTTGCATACAATAAAAATGAATGCTGATTTTAATGTCCATACACAAAAATAAAAATTGTTGTTAAAAATTCAAGACATTCATAAAGTTTGATAAATGTTTGTTTGTTATAAGATTTGAAATTTAGCTTTCATGCTGTAGACAACAAGGTGAGATTGACATTTATTAGGAGAGATCAATTTGAAAACTATTAAAATTTCTGTATGTTCCTTATTCCTTTTTTATTATATTTCTCATTTTTATAATCTGACAGAAAAAAATCCACTTTCATTGTTGAGTAAAAACTGCCATCATGCTTCATCTAGCCGAAGTTCATTAGGACATGAACTATTTCTTAACTGCTCATTAAAGAATAAATGTAAGTGTTCATTATGCAGTGGAAATCTAATCTGTATGGATATGTTTCCCCCTTTACAAAAAAATAAAGGGATTGGACCAACCAAACCCTCTATACAAATAAACTACACCACACTAAAATGTCCTCTAACACACATAATACAATCATGGCAAACCTGTTTCTTCCTACTGCACGTCTTAAAAAATATTACATTGTCAGAAACATTTCTCTGTACAGAAATTAAGTTTTCTGTTCTTAGTTAACTTCTGGCAGTTGCCTTCATGAAGTAAACGCAGAGCTTTTTGTAAAGCTCTATTTTGCGTACTTTACATTTCGCTTGTTATTTAAAAAGCTGATAAATTATCCATAAACACAATGCCATGCAAAATATAAAAGCAAGTAATATAAAGGGATTTTCTATGAATACAGAATAGGGAAAAGCTGACATCAACAGTCTCTGTGTTAAGGAGAGCAACAGTATTATGGCCAGCTCAAAATGTCCCTATAACATACAAATCAGATACAGCAAGCACGGTTTACCCAGTTTGTTTACACAAACATATGATAAAAATACATAGGGGAAAGTCGAGATGGTTTTACAAAACCTTTAAATTTACCCCACTTTTTTGCCAAAACAATGTTTTGTAAATGTTATAATTTACTTTTTGCCATTTTACAAATTGTTAAAATTTGCTAAACTTTTTCTTTAATGTCTAACATATTGCAAAGTGTGCGTAATGGCAAGTGTCACTGTGACAACTTACCCCATTATATTGTATCGTGACTATCCATGCCCACTATCAGGGATGCTATTGTGTTCAGTGAACTGTATCTTTAGTTCTGGAAATTATGGTTTAAATGGCCAAACTAAAAAGATTTTTGTAGGCACGCAAGTTAAAAGATCAACTGAAGTAAAAGATTTTACAACTGTCCTATATCTTTTTTTTGCCAGCACAGTCTGTTTTTGTATAAATACATCTCTTTAAAGGCTGGGGCAATAAAACCGTATAGCATAGGGATTTAGGCAGATTTGAGGGCGAGCACAAGCGTGCTCTCTCAAGAAACCGTTCGGCACTTAAAAACATGCTTCATATGCCAACGTAACAATCATCCTCAGAGGAAATCAACAAAGTAAATTATGAAAAGCTCCATAGAAATCCACATCAGATAAGACTGTAGAGACCAGATGCCAGTACAGAGAACCAATCATCCTGTGCTGTCCCACATTATGGATTTGCCATTCAGACAGAAATCATTATGGCTACAAAGCCTCGGCTAAGTGGCTGCATGAGCGAGTCTCTGCAGGCATGCCAAAATGGCACGATTCTAAACAAAGACTTGATATTAAAGCTTTCCATTCATGTGTGCACAAAGTAAACATGCACAGAGAAAAAGTCTATTTTAAAAAAATTATACTGGCCACTGCGGAGGAGGAGGACTGGGAACAGTTTTCCATTTCTCGGTCCCAAATTGGGGTCTAATTATCGCATCATAATGAGAAGTTAAAATAACTTTGGCCATTCCTGGCCAAGGACCAATAAGACGACGCAAGTCTCTCCATAACAGACCGCCTTTGCAACTGTATTGAGTCCCGCATTGTTCTGGGTGTCTGCTACTTTCTCTTGGCATTGCCAAGCAAGTCACGCATTTCTAAAGCAAATTGTGTTTGAAAACGCTTTAAAAAACAATGTGTGTAAAAATGACAGTTTGGCAGTGTGATACACCATGCAACAGTCCAAACAGACATTTCAAACAGACGAAATTAAGATTGCAGACTAAAAGCAACATTTTCAGACAAAGGAAAATTAAAAGTTACAAAAAAGTAGCTGCATTATTGTGAAGATTTGTTCCCTGCGGCTGAAGTTTCTAACAGCACATTTTTCATTGTCAATGAGCGTGAAGATGACAGAATAGTTACAAGATTTGTTGTCTACGGTTTAGAGTTGTCAAAGTGAACGCATGCGATTAATTAAATATGTGGAAAACTACTAATATTTTTGACATTATATGCAAACTGTTTCGTTCTGTTTTGTGCGATTACTAAAACAAAACTTTTGGACTCAAACTGATCAGGGTCACACACACCAAATCCCATTTAATAAAGGAGAAAGACCCTCTTTATGTGTGATTTATTTATAAATCGTGCATAGATTAACAAAGTGCATTTAAAGTCATTGCATTCTTACTTAAAAGTAAATTTTAATTATGTTTCATTGGTGAAGTACCACCCAGTTACACCCAAAAATACTAAATGTATGTATAATGTATAAAATTATTAAAATTTATGTGCATGTAAAATGCATTAAATCCAGTTGCTAACAGATACTAATAGAATAAAACAATACTGTGCTAGAATCGCTAAAACAAATCATTTACAAAAAGCTATCTTTACTTATAAACCTCATAAACCTAAAAAAAACTGAACACTAAAGTAACTGAACACTGCACATAAAAAAATAGGACATGAACAGCAGTTTAATATTTTAAATATAAGTTAATGTAAGAAATGTATTCACTTAATCATATTCAGTCTGCTTCTACCACAGTCACTGATAGCACAGAGATAAATGTTATAAACCTAAAAGGTATTATCTAAAGACAGACATGACCTCCCACTGAAAGATTTTAACACTTCTAATCAGTCATGTGAAGGTCACTTGAGCACACATACAGTCTACACACAGACAAACGCACACCCACATGGTACATGGCAAGCACAGAGTTGAAGGACAGCTTAAGTTGGTCTAATACTAGAGGTGGAAATTGCATGGGAATTCATTCCTTCCGTGCTGTCGTTAAAATTCAGGGGAACTGGAGGGCAATTTTCTTTGTGTCGGTCTTGAGCTGACATCAGTAAAGGAATTGAGACCCAGAGCATCTCACTTCAGGTCCAGCATGCGATTCAGCATCAGGTTTAGTCTTTGTATTAAGGGAGCTGCGGGGACCTGGACACCTATAACAGTTCAGTGACCCGAATCCCACATAAATTAATTATTTAAACTTATAAAAAAGTAATACTGTATATTAAAAATGTTCAAAATACCGATCAAAAAATAATTCATGTTAAACTGTGATTCAAAGCTGATGCAGCACAGATTTGTGTAAATATTTTTTCATTCAATTAAAAGTAATTAATAAACTAGTGATTTACGGTCAATTAACTGAAATGTTTCTAATAATATAAAAACTTTATGATCCGAAAGCATATAATCAAAGGAAGATTTTGAAGAAGATTTATCTAAACCAAAAGTAGATGCCCAGAATAGATGGCAACTCCTTCAACACTGTTTTAACAGCATCACAGGGTGAGACCTAAAAAAGCTAGTTGAGCTCAAATACAAAGACTTTTTTCTAAATTCTAGGCATATTTTGACTATTTTAAACATGTTTTTACATGTTTACTTATTTGTTTAAGTTTGTATTTACTGTTATCCTTAAATAAAATACGTTTTTAATCTAAATATTTGATTAGGCACTCCCCCAGTATCATAACAGAGTTTCAAGAAATCGACACGAGTATGACATTAAGCAACTGATGTGTATTCACATTTTTTTACACCTGAATATCAATTATGAGGAAGTAATTAGAATCATTTGCTTAATGGGACCTCATGCTGGGTGACACCTCATCATTACAGCTGTATTTTCTTCACAAGTTACAGCCCTGAAGTGACATATTTTACAGTTCTCTAAAGAAGCCTGTTGTTTACAAGCTCAGCTGGCATCACGGAAAACATGATGTGGGAAATATGTTGACAGTTTAAAAAAACAACAACCCATCTGTTTGAGTGTTTCTTAGAGAACTGCTCCTTGTGTGCCTCCAGAGAAACCACACCTTCACCACCCCCCAAAATCGACCAGAAAGCCGGCTATTGATCATTTTGCTGATAAAATAGTTTCCACAAGAACACGGCACAAGCTTCCCACCATGGAACAAACGTGCATGTACATTATACTCAATACATATGGCTTCCAGAGATAAAGACCAGATGCAGAAACGCCAGCTGAATTCAGAGTATCATGAAGATATTTAATGGAGAAAGAGAAGGTGGAAAGCAGGCAAAGAAAGTGAATGAGAAAAACAACAGATCTCAGCTCAACGACATATGTATGCAACCTAAACCTCAGCACATTACATGCATAGACAACAGAAGCAAAAACAAAGAATGGCCTGCAAATGATTGTAACCTTACAAACTAAAGAGAAGCCGTGTAATGCCGAACGCCCACAACCTCAAGCTCTGGTTGCGCACTAAGTCATCCATCTGTACCACCCACTAAAAACCACACCACACATCTTCTCGTTCACCCTTACATTGAGGTAAAATCCAATTAGTCCAGAGTCATGAGAAAAGACTGCCAAACGACACTGCAACACGAATTCTTCAAAGGGGGCAGGCAACAGAGGAAAACAGATAATGAAAGGAATGCACCCTTCCCTGCATTGCCATTTGTCTTTAGTGCAACACGTAGGTGGTATGTGTCACATAAAAATCCAGATCAAATGGGTTAAAGTTTCTATAGACTCAAACTTAAGCTCAACATAAACCTCTGTGCTACTGATACTTCCATGCACTTTTATTTTACATTTACATTTACATTTAGGCATTTAGCTGACGCTTTTATCCAAAGCAGACAATGAAGCGATACATCAAAAGCGGCAGCAATAGTACAAAGAAGTGCTTTCCTAAGTTTACAATGTTATGCATGTTATTTTAAGGTAACTTTCTAAAGCAATCGAGGGGCAATGTTGGATACACTACTACTGTCTATTAAATATATTTTTAAAATGGTGCTTTAACCCGTGACACTTATTAAATTCATAAATGTCAACTTTTAGCAACTGATCAAATCATAACGCTTGTTGCCCTGTTGTCTTCCTCACAACAACAGCCGTAATAATCTTTAAATAACGACAGCATGAAATAACATCTGCAGCCAGGATGGTGAAAGTACAAACAAGTAAATCATCATATTTTTACAAATACTGCAGCATTTATCAAGTTTAACAGCATGTGTGTCTTACTGTTTTCATGTTTGATTTCGGATGTAAACGCGTGTAATCCAAAGGGCTTTTAATCCAGTCGCTGTTGTGCACCTGTGTGTGCTCCTCTCCAGATATACAGTAATAAACGGACGTCTGTTAATGAATTCGATTGAAATCGTTTAATAAACTTCAAATAATGAAACTTTGTCGTGTAATGGGCGTCGCATTTGACATTAGGTGTTCGTCTTCGGCGCTGCGCATAGAAGTTGACAAAGTATCGCGAGAGTACAGTCCTGTGTGGACAGTAGAGCAGTGCTCTTACATCGTTCTCGCGGTATTCTGATGTCATACGCCGGTCAGTTTGCCCAGCGCCGCATGAAGTCGAACACACCCACCTGCGCACCTGTTACTAGCGGATCCGCACAGAAGCTCGCGAGAAAATAGACGCAATTGACTTAAGTTATTCGTTCATTCAAGTTAGTAATTAATCATAGATTTTAAGATTTGTTAATGACTAACTGCATATTTATGATGTCCCTCTGGTTTCAATTGATCATAAACATGCAAAAACGAATAATAGCTATAGTTTCTGCAAACTCTAACACATGCAGTGCCTAAAGATTTTGTGCAAAGATCATGAATGATCATGAATGAAGGTGAGCAATGATATAGTTTATGATTTGTTGCTAAACTACTCTTAACTTTTTACCCATTCAGTTACAGTTGGGGAAGGTCAGTCAAGTTTTCAGATGCTCATTTCTTTTTGGACCTTGCTAGTGCATGCTGAAACAGAAAGTGTATTAAAAGGAGGAGATTGCATGGCTGTGTGCTCAATTTATTGCATCTAATGGCGTTAGCTGCGATAATACTTTACAAAAACTCATACTTTTAGCCATATAGTCTGTCCATTACATCAAAAAGCTTTTTAATTTCTATAAACGCACCGAGGCTGCAGACAAAAATTCCTTGCAAGGTCCAAAAAGAAAATTGAGCTGAGGTAGTTTTTTATATCATTATCAATTCAAGCAGGTGCTTGGTGCTTCTATAATACATTTGTATAAAAAGTGCCGTTCATGGTCTTATATTGATCCATATTGTTAACTAGAGATGCAAATTACACTCCCAGGTCTTAAACTAAATATGTAATACAAAGAGGAGCACCTGGCATCAGTGTGATTTTACAGCTTCCCCTGCTGTCATGTCCTGACCTGAGAATAACTCATATTGTTCAGAGATATTCTGCCTTTATCGCTCCCCTGTGGCTGTATTTATAACCTTGAATGTAAAAATTCAGTTTTAACATGCGTAACCATGGTTTTCTTCACCCATTAGATCTCATGCCTCTCTCTTGCCTTGCAATCAATAGTTTGTAGGTTTTGGGATATTTGGATGTGAGGAGGCTGGTTTCATATCACACAGTGCACAACCCGCACAACCTCTGAGCTTAGTGTTTTTTTGTGGTTTCCATGGTAATGTGCATGGGAAAGAAAAAGAAATAGCAAGGAGGGAGGGAATCATTCTGTGTTTATGTGAGAGAAAGCCAGTTACAAAAGTGATGAAAGCAAGAAATAGATAGAATGAAATCACGCAAGAAAGGGAAGAAAGTACTGTGCCATGTGCTATCACAGGCAAGGTGAGACTTAAATCATTGACTGACTCTCACTATTGATGAAATGTTTCTCCCCTCAATCACATATGTGCCAAACAAACACAGCTTGCTGAAAGACTACAGATGACCTTTGCTCTTGAAGGAGGAATCTCTTTGAATGTCTTAGAAAGTGGCAGAACATTAATAACGTCTGATCAAATGTGTATGTTGGAAAGGATTTACTAACTCAAAATAGCTTTGTCAGTGTTGACAAATAACATGTTCATGAACTGTTTATGTATATAGCGCTTTTTTAAGTTGGAAGCCTGGCTATTGGTCAATATGCTGTAATCCCGCCCTTGCACCAGCAAGTCATTAATGTTTTTGATTAAAGATTTAAAGGGAACACAAATTTATAAAAAATCACAACATGTAAGGATAAATAATTTAGGCTATGTATAATAAACACAGCAAAACTGTGTCGTGATGTCATGGTGATTTCAATAAAGATTTGCTCACGTACACACAGTAGACCTGCCTTGTTAATTCCATTTTACCCTGTTTCATACTCTTAAAACAAATCGAAAAGGCTTATTTTAATACTGACAGCACGTTTGTCTGCAAAGGGCTGTAAGGAGCGTGTTGTGCATGAGGGTCAGAGGCGTTTCCGCCTACATCCGCTCAAAATTTACTGTCCACCAGCTAATTCTGAATCAAGGTTATCAGACTTTCGCTCTTAGGCGGCATTGATTTGAAATAATGCTTTCCTCTCCTCTGCACATAAGTCTTCATTAGTCGAACCTTCTGACCTGCGCTAAAACCCGTGTCATTACCCCCTGGAGCCATCATCAATATCGTCCCTTATACTAAAGGCAGGGCCCGCTCTCGCACCCTGTGCCCAGCTTTAATCTCAGACCTGTCAGGTGGCATTAACATTGGCCAAGCTCAATGCCATTCACCGCACACAATCCTCCTTTTCATTTGGGTGGGGCGAGTTCCATTAGAGATGTTTCCTGACTCTGAGACATGAAAAATCGAGGAACATTCAGCATTTGTCATTTCATTGTTACCAAGGTGGCAAAAGTTTAAGTGCAAGCAAGAAATCTTTCTACTCTGTGTTACAACTTAAGAATGTTATATCAAAATAACACTAACCAAAGCTTTACTTGAACTTTCTTATATGAAAGTCAAGGAGCTGTAAGCATATCTTATTACGTCTACATTTACATTTAAGTTACCATTGCTTTTCTATTGGAGCTGCACACATCTGTAGACATCAAACAGGCAGTGTGTGCGTGCTGTAACTCACTGAGGTATATTTACATTAGAACTACTATGACATCATTTAGTTGATTCCCAGCAACTTGTGGCTTTACCGGCAGACATTTCAGTTCTTATTACCCTGAACCCAACCAGCAGGAGAAAGTTGCCCAAAACCACCTCTTACGTTTATCAAATTTAGGCAGGCATTTTCAATTTCTAAGCATACCTAAATGTGCTTGAACATTGTTCATTTTTAAAGCTGGGATTACTTTAGCATTATTTTTTTAGGTTAAAAATATGAATTAGTTTTTGCAGTCTTGCTTTAAACACAATACTTACTGTAGCAGCTACAAATGTAAGACAATTAAATGTGAATATTTTTTGCTACCAAGCTCTTGCGTTTACATATTCATGTAGATGTTACCCAGGATCATTTGTTTTTAGACTGGTTTTCATCTTTTTAAATATACTTGATTGAACAACTAACCCGAGGAACTTATTCTACCATGACAGCAAATGAAATCTAAATGAAAACTACCATGAGGTAAAAACGTAAAGTTGCAAGGAAACAAAGGAAATACTTGGAAATTTGTGTCAGCAGGTATAATACAATTATGAAAATTATTACACATTAATATTTAATTTGTTTATTAGCATTTACCACATCATTAAGCATGAATCTTTAGACTCCATCACTGACCTGCAAATTTACCAAAGACAGCAAATCATTTAACAATAAAAATATATCCAAGGATATCTGTAAACCATTAAGCTATTGGCATTGAGTATTTACACCCAACAGATGAAACTATTAAAGTTTGCAATTATTTATCATACACCATGAATTTGGGCCCTTCCTGTACTGTGTTATGACTGTAGAACTATTGAGAGTTTATTTTGTTTTGAATAAAAAGATTTTTTAATAGGGGGTTATTAAATACAGGTGTTCCCCAATAACAGGCACTCAATTAATGGGAAATGACATTTACGAGCACACATGATTTGTTAAATTCACATAACGAGTTTTAAAGTAGCTTAATGAGAAACACCTGACAAAAAGAATATTTTCCAAACAAAATGTACTGTAGAATAGCTAATAGTAGCTTAGGAATAGTTGTCTCCGTATTTGTTTAAATGTATGCCAACATGATAAAATAAAAAGAAATCTACAAAAATCTGTTGTATAGGTGTTTATCTATATTTCATTAAAATGGTCGATGTCTTCCCAGGATGTCATTTCAAGGTTTTTAAGTTTTGAATATATTTTATGTGAGTCTACTCATCAGAAGCTGAGAGGAACAACAGTGTCAAAGTTCAGATTGTGCTGTCTGAAAAAGCAGGTGCTAATGCTTCAAACTGTTTTCAGATGTTTCATCACAGATGCTTGTCACCATCTGCCTCGGTGAGATTTTCTGGAGACTGTAATGCGGTTCTAACCATCCTGCCAAACCAAATAAAAGAAAATGGTGAGGAAAAAGTTAGATATCAACTGTAATAGGCAAGTACCTATTACAGTACCCACATTAGAGCAGAGAGTAGACATTTTAGTTTAAGGGAAATTGTGATTATTGTACCAGATCAACAGGATGACTACTCTTAAAAACTTTTATAAGGAAACAGAGTGGTTTTACAGAACATCTTGACATTGCTTTCATTAAAAAATTTGCAATGACCGTCTGCAATTTTGGAATCAAGGATGAATGCTTAACAGAAAAAAACAGATAACATTTTCATCTACCATCAGTGCAAATCGAACAAAAATGAACTGAAAACAGTTCCTCTTCATGATGGATGGATGGATAGATAGATGGATGGATAGATGGATGGACAGACATGAAACAGGCTCAATTTCCACTCCTATTCCTCTTACTGCATTGTGAAACAGGTATGACTCCTAACATAAACATCACAGCATCTGCTAATTTGTGGAGGAATGTCTTTGAATAGTGTGGAAACAACAGGGACTCCATCAATAATGAAACAAAAGCTGTAGCACCTACAGCCTCCCGGTCTAAAACACAATGGCAGCATTCAAAGAAGAACCTAATGAGCCAGCGCTGGTACCAGACCTTTTAAAATCAATGTCTTCTAAGCTCACACACACACAAAGATCAATGAAACTTTGGAGTTCATCCCACTATTATTGCAGACTCAAACAAAGCTCATCACCTGTGAGGAGTCTGGTTGAGCTAAACCCTAGGTTAACCTTAAGGAGATACAGTAGCCTACTACTATTGTCTAAATGTATTAAAATCATACAGTGTGCCTCCAAACACTCTTAGGGCAAAGATTAGAGTCCAGTGTACTAAAACATGCCCTAAAAAAATCCCACAATGCAATGCACTACCAGAAAACTTCAGAGCTCAATTACAAAATTCCCAATTACAAAACCTGTTTCCTTTAAATTAAAACATTGGCAGGGTCCAAATAACTTTTAAGAGCATGGCAATGGTTAAAGACTTTCATTTTGATGTACTTGAAAGAAGTTCGACATATCAGCAAAAAAAAGGAAAAAAGCCTTTGACACATTTGTGCTTATTAAAGATATATTTTCCTGGTATTTGTTATTAAATGCAATAATTTCCATCACGACAGGATATATTTAATTACAAAGGTATAAAGGTCTGTATTGCGATTACTATAATTTATCTGCAACGAGTGACAGGGATGCAACCAGATAAAAACCTGTGCCGTACCTGCAATATAATGAGCTGTACCGCAATCTTTTTGAAAGGCTCGGCCACGTCAAAAGCTCATAACTGCAATTACGACCAAAACTCTTTGCATCATCCATCAGGCCTGACTGGAGTTCAAGAGTTTTATTGTCATGGTTTATCTGCTTTAATCACCTGAAGTGAAGTGGAAATAAATTAAAAATACATTCTGTGAAGGCTAATGACTACAGAGAGTAGCTTGTGGGTGGACTGCGGAGAGGCGGTGGGATGTAAACGTCACACAAACCCATTTTACTCTACTACAGGGAGCGGTGGGTTTAAATTAATGTCCTGCATCAGACTCCTGGTGTAAATTGACAGGAACGGGGGCTGCTTTACAGCAATGTCTTATAATTATAACCATACCAGTTTATAATCATCTGAAAGAACGTGATGGCCTGTACAAATTGACTGTTTTGATGCTGGAAATTGCTCCATTTCCTTTAAAAGAAATTAGAGGGATTTCTAACTAAATTTTAAGGAAAAGAGTCACTGGTTTGCAAAAGGATTTATGCTTTTCATTTCATTTCTGTGCATTGTGCAGAACAGAAATATTAGTTGGAGGACAAATGGATTTAGAAAAAGATCATTATAGAATTATAGCATGCAGAAAAACAGAAACAGATACATATAAAGGCATGAATTTTATCAAGAAGGCAGGTGGAAAATATGTTTTTGCAAGAAGTGAGGTGGTCTCACTTCATCAAATGAAAATTCCAAAACAACACAAGTCACGACCAACAAAACACTACACAGTGGCAAAGATTAAATTTATTAGCAAATTTCTAACATTCCTTTTTGCACAGCATTTACATGCACATTGTTTGGTCCTTTTTGATCTACATAATGTATCCTCAAGTCAAATAAAACAATCTGTCATATAGCAAGTGATTATTAACTTTATACTGTTAAGAAGTTTAAGGTCTAGTAATGCAAAAATGAAAAAAATAACAGAACAGTACAAGTCTTAAAATGAGCCTTCCATTGTAATAATATTAATATAAAATGTGGCTAAAGGAAAGGAGAAAAGGAAATAAATCTTCACCAGTCATGAGAATTACTGGTAACACTTTACAATAAGATTATATTTGTTAACATTAGTAAATGCATTAGCTAACATGAACTAAAAATGAACTATATCGTTTTTTTAAGGATTTATTGATTTTTGTTAATATTAGTTAATGCTACAATCGTTTCTGTCATGCATTTACTAATGTTAACCGATTAACAGATACAACCTTGATTTTAAAACTTCATGTTAGCTAATGCAACCTTATTGTAAAGTGTTACCAAATTATTAAATTGGCTCGGGTCTAACTGCTTGATTCCTGGAGAGCTTCGGCCATGAAAAGCTTGCCAAGGTTCTGAGATGTGCACTCCTTGATGGTCTGGCAGTAAGTGTTGATCTGACCTGAAAGGAGATTGAATATCACATTTAGAAGATGAAGTTTAAGACAAATCAACACTGTTTTCATTGCAGTTTACGGTACAAAAGTAAGAATTTTATTCCTAGGAAGGAGAACAAAGAGAGAGAAGAAACGGAGGCAGGGTTGGCTGCCAGGAGAAGGGTCTCAGCTAATGTGCTCCATTATGTAGTGAAGGTTGACCGCTGTGCTCTTAGCTGATTGGCTTTCGGCTTGGAAGTGCATGTGCCCTCACCGGTGAGGCGTTATAAGTCTAAAAGACCTTAAGAACTGGTGAGAGATGAGGTGATCTTCTCCACAGCAACTACATCCATTAAACCAAGTCAAAACCCAACTTATTACTTAACAGCACCACACAGCGCTCCTCATTAAACCAGAATACATTATCTTAATATCTCATCTGTTCTTAATGATAATCACTCTCAGGTAAAACTAGAACCTTAAGAACATTGACAGCTATTCAAAATCTTGCTATATAATCATATCAATCCCTAAACACACAAAATAACAAACAATCACAAACATTGCAGTGAGATTCCATCATCATGGGTACGTGACACGGGCCGAGATACAAGACAACGTGACAGATATATCACTAGCCCTCCAGCTATTTTCTCTCAGACAGCGGTGGATCTATAACATACTACCTCCATAACAAGTTAGAAACAATTGCTGTAAATCAATCTCCGGCAAGGCCTCCTTAATGTTCCTCATAAATTACACCTCCTCCTTTGCTCCCTTCTCAACTCCACAGGAGAGAAAAAGTAATGGATCCAAATCTTAACATCCAAATCAGATGAAATGAGGAGGAGATGATTAGCACCGTGTTGGGGTTTCACGTTTCACGGGGTTTCACGTCGCTCAGGAGGGGATATTTTGCTCCTATTACCAAGCAGACACTAGATCATGTGCTTAAAGTCAACAATTTTGAGGATGTTATTCTTTCTGTATTCATTTTTTTATACACCATGTCTAATGTATTATGATGTTTAATAAATATTTATCTCTACAAAAAAAAAATCATGTGACTGTGTGTGTAAATGTTTTTAAGATTATGAGCACTAAAGTAACCATAAAAAGGGTAACGTGTGTTTATTGTTGTAAATTGTAGATAATATGATTAATTTTGACATTTACATTACTGAAATTATTGATTTTATTAACATGAATTTTATTACTTCAGGTATAAAAAATACCTTTAATAAAAATATCAAGCTTACATCTTCACAGAATGTTATTTACCTCATGCAGAATGTTATGTAGAAAACGGTAAATCACAAAAAATGACATAAGCTGGTTTTTCACAGACTGGGTCACAAATCAGGGTTTTATCTTTACTTAGACATATAAATGTAGGTCGCACTAAATATAAAAAATGTAAAGGCCATAAATCGTCTCATGTAATATTTAGTTTGACCTCCTGAGGTTGATGACCAATGATTTCTGAAGGTAAATGGCAAAGATTTTTTCAGCGGAAGGTCACAGCGATTTAAAGAGATCGATACGTACCCGAGATGAGCAGGGTGTCCATACGTGGAGGCTGTGGAGGAGGCTTAAACATCTTGCTGAGGTCTTCTTCAGGAAGCGCAGGTTCTCCACGGCTCTGTCTCTGAGCGTTCTCCTGTTGACGTCTCTGAACGTACTGTACAAGAAAGAGAACAAAATGGTTATTCTGAACTTGATGTACTTCTTCTTTGTTATTAACCTCAGGGCTGGTTGAGTCAGGTGAACCCAAGCAGCCTGATTATACAAGACTTCTTTAAAAAGTAGTCTATCTGGCAACCCACACAATAGTTTATTTTGTAAATATGTAGTTTGGCACATCCCTAAACCACACAATGGGGTAAGCATGCACCGGGCAGAATGCATATATTTTGCATTACATCAGAGTTAACGTTAAGTCAACAGGCAACAGCATCATTACTCAACAAAATACTTTTCCTGTCACTTATGACTTTATACATTATTGTATCAGACAGAATCTATCGCATTTTCTGCATCAAAATTTGACTTGACGTCTTTTTGCGTGAAGCTTGAAACACAAACCCCTCAGCAAACCCGCACGGAACGCCTTGATATTTATTTCTGGGAAAATCTGAGATGAAAGAAACGAATAAATGAAGAGATCCGCAGCGTATCTGCGCTATCAGAGGATTTCGGGAGGTCAAATGTACATTCAACTCAATCAGTCATGAAGCTGTGGGCATCAGGGTCCAGCGCTGAACAAGGCCATTAACACCTCGCCTCTCCTGTCTCGTACAGACCTTGATGCACAGCCACTCAATAAATCTCTTTTAACTTTATAGAGTCAGTCGAACGCTTGTGATCCTCTGCTGTTTGTGTGACATGAAAACTGCATGCTGTTGCATCAGTAGGGAGGTTTGTTGCCTTATGTTTGGAAAAAAAAATCTTCAATTTGGGTGAATTTCACAAAATTACATATTTCACCCAACAACAGAAAACATATTTTAAAACCCAATTAAGCACATATAAAAAATAGTACCTGCAACTCTAACTGTAAATGTACATTTACTTTGAACTGTACAATTTATTCATATTTTGCATTACTGTGATGAGAATATTATATGTTGCAAAAAAAGTATTTCTTGACACATTTTAAAACTGACTAACCATTATTATTATTACAATACAGTACATCACATAACAAAAACAAGAGCATCTCTTCTGCCCTTAAACCGCTGCCTGTGTTTTCCAAACAAAGCTTTGATTACAGCCTCCCAGCTAATTCCTGGGTTTAACAATCACAAATATATCATGATTATATCTTACAGAGTAAAACATCAAACCTCATCACATGCTCATTTAGCGTGATACTCTTATTGTGATCTTTCTGATGATAACATGTTTTCCAGCTACAGTAGCAAATGTCACGGCAGAAAAGCTACCATTAACAGCGCTTAGCATTAAAACGCATATCCAACCAGTATACAAACTGTATGAGGAAGAGAAGACAATGTAATATGTTGCTAAACAAAATCTTGTCAGATATTGAGATTTTAGACTGTGACTCAGCTGTTACAAATGCAATCAACTAAGACAATCAAAATTTATTATTCGCAAATAATATTCCAACAATCTAAGGAATAATGTGTAAATGAGTGTGCACGTACTGCTGCTGAGGAGGGTTTGTGATGGTGAGATGGACTGTATGTGAAGGATGTGATAGATCACCTGATGTTTCTGCTGCTGTTGCTTGCCGAGACTACGACAATAGTTGTTGTACTTGACAATGTCTTGACTCATGTCATCCACTCGATCCATCAGCATCTGCAGGCTCTTCTCCATGTGAGTACTGCAGAAGAACCACAGGAAAATATTTAAACTCCATTGGACACCAATAGTTGCTTTAATAAGTATTTGAATCATTTACCTTCATTTATCATTTAACTTTTTTTGAGTTTTGAGTTTGACAATCATGCAAGACTAGACACTGGATTAAAGTTGTATTAAGCATAAACCTCAATAAACTTTGTTAAATTTGTAATATAAAATATTAGATGGAAGATGATAAAAAAAAATGTATTTGTATATTCTCTAAAAACAAATCTTAAAGGGATAGTTCACCTAAAAATAAAAACTCTTCCATCGTTTATTTAACCTCATGTCATTCCAAAGCTGTATGACTTTGTGTAACACAAAAAAAGATATTTAGCAAAATGTCTCAGTGGTTTTTAGAAAAAGTCATATGTTAAGAATGACATGTGGGTGAATAAATGATGAAAACTGTAATCGTTAACATTGCAAAACAATAAATAACAATAGAATAATATAAAAATTATTCACTTTGATGGAACTGCACATATTTTACTGTACACCAAGACAAATGACAGAATATTTAATAATTTAATGTCTATAACATTAACATTGTTTATTTCCTGTTAAGTAGAGATTTTTCTACGTAGCGCGTCTATTATTGAAATTTCAGGTTCCTTCAGATCACCGACAAAATATCAGATTAAACATGTTACCAAAGGCAATGCCATAAAGACAATTCCACAAAATCTCATGGGAATGTTAAAAGATCAAAGCATATCACAGTAACACAGAACCTATGACAAATGGCTGATGATAACATGGATCCCTCATTAACACTTCATCATATTCAGCATACATCAAAAACATTTGCATGTATCATCGTGGGATATGCAAAACAGGTCCCAATTATATCCATATATTATGGCAGGACAGTAGCCCATAGGACTAAGACCATGATGTGTCTTCAAAAGCAGTTTATCTGTTCTTGGTAAACCCCATTAACAACAAATTAGCCTCACCAGCACGTTCCATTAATCTTGTAGAAAATTGCTAGATGTAGCCTATGTAGGGGGAGAGATCCCGGCGGTACGGACAAACCGGGAGCAGCTCTCAGTCACACATAAGCATGTGGACACCCCCACACGCATATTCTCAAAGCACTGCGCACGGCCATGTTAACAACTGGTAATCTTGTAAGGTCTTTGTGCAACAACACTATAGAGAAATCGCTCCTAACTGTTGGTTGGAAACAGGTTGTGTTGTTTTGGAAAATGGTTTGAGACGATTTTGTAGCCTGTTGAGCTGGACGATTATGGAGCAGAAAAAACTGCTTAAACCGATATGACCTGGTCAACAGACAAAGAGCTTTAACCTGTTGAATTTAATCAATGAATCTAATCATGACATCATAATACAATTTATATTAAACTTACATGAAAAAAATAATTAAAAACTGTTATTTAAAATAAATAACAAATGTTGAATTACAGCTCCAGAGGACATGACATTTCTGTACTGTAGACACACTGTCCACCACTACATATCCAAACCTAAACCCAGAGGCCTGCAAATCCTAAAAGAAAACAGAAGTTTGGATCAAGGTTGATGACTGTGAAAACTGCATTAAACCAAAAAAAGACATTAAAACTTCTGTTCTCCGTGTAGGCCTACTTGAAGAAATAAACGTAAACCGCAGCTTAACTGGACTCTAAACTGCAAGAAATAAATAAAATCACCTACTCTGATTTTCTTCCTTTAACTGGCCCTACAGGGTAAGTTATAAAGCTTGCTGGCTCTGCAGGTTTGGCAACAAAGCAAGATTGTGGAGAGTAAAAGAAAGGAAACAGAAAGAGGGAATATGTGTATGTGTGTGGCCCTGGAAGCAGATTTTAATGTTTCTGAAGAGCATTTCAGTGGAGGCGCGCCAGCACTGATGAATGAGGGCAAGCATCTCTCTATGACCTCCATCTTTTACCGTGCACCTCATTATTCAGAACCCAATGAGTTCGATGGATCTTCCACTTGCCCTGCTATCTGAAATACACACACCATCTACTGTACATACAAAAACACACCTGCAGTACACAGCCATAAACAAATACAAGCATACATAACTACAGTCAAATACGTTTGTATGCACCTACAACACTAATTCAGATAAACGCACACAAGCATCTACACTAATCACACACACGGCCCATAATACACACTAAAATGCATAACAACAGTATGAAATAGTCAGTCATATCCTGGGCGCAAAGTTTATTTTGCATTAAAATTTATGTTTGCTCCATGATAATGTTGTTTTGACAAACCTAAAATGTTCCAGTTTCTCATCAAAACCTAAAGTAAAAAAAACCTGAAAACTCACAGTAATTTTCTCACTTGTATTGTCATTCTGATGGCTGTAGAAATTCTAGGCACCCTAGATGGCAAAATCTTCCACTGCGAAAAAAATTCAAGGATGTGCGAGCGGCGACGGTCACAGATGTTTTTTGTAGAAGACAGACTGTCTTTGATTTCTTTTGCTAAAAAAGTCACACCAGTGAGGGTCAGACTATTATTCATACAACTTAAATAAACCATGTATAATGTTGCCAACTGGCTGTTATTTATTTACTAAAGCTGATTTTTATGTTTGGCAAGTGTTAGTTTTGGACCCTGCATCTATCCGCCTACAGCTTTACCATAGACTTCTATTGTTTTTAATAAAAAAAATAACTATGATTTCTATAGACAATCCCAAACCTCATTTCTAAAAGAAAATGTTCAGCATTTTTTTTTTTAAATACAAAAGCAAAATTTATTTCAAGTAAAAATGATTTTTACTTCTAAGCACGTTCCCATAGGAAGGTTTTGTCAGATTGAACTACCTTCTTGGGAAAACACTGTGTCCAAAACCAACTTTAAATACAACAAAACACAAAAAACTCGGTAGAACAGACATGCATACACCTCCCATTTGCATCTCCTGGCTTTTATTATCATACTTAATAACATTTCACAACGTCAGAGTCTCGCTTTGTCTAAAACAAATGCAAACAAATCAAAACAAAACTGCTGATCTAAAATTGTCTTCATGAATAAACCGCCAGTGACTGCGGTCTCGAATGACTCTGAATATTATTAACATCTTCTGAAAAGACGGTTGGAAGTTGTTTATCTTTTATTGGATTAGGAAGGATAACACCTTCCATGACAAGTGGGAGTTAGGCGATGCTGTTCCACGAGCCGTGCATCAGGCAGGGAAACGTGGTGTCCCAGTAAAAACTGAACCGCAGGAGAAAGGTGACTCATTAAAATCACACACTGGTCTATTTCAGAGTTGTATTGATGGAAGGGTTAGGTCATGTGGGCTCTTGGGGCGGGGAGACGGCGTAAGACGAAACACACAGGCCAAAACATACACAGAACAAACGTGCGTCAATCTTAACCACTTATCTTAACGCATGACAGTAAAATGTCACAGGCAATGAGGGATCAAACATGACAACTCGTGATATGGGACAGAAATTACGACAAAGCAGCAGGCTTTCTTAAAGACAGGTCGAACATTCCACTGTATCCTAACCAGACGTGACAAGCGTCTAGTAATTTGTCTATCCACACCGAAACGGCTGAATTATTTTAACCAGACATGACAAGCGAGAAGTAATTTGTCTTACGCTGAAAGACAAAATGCTGCATGACGCGACACAAATGTATCTGATGTAATATTTGACATATGACACACGTGAGAGAATATTCAGATATGGAGTGGGATTTTACACAAGAGAGATTTCACTGTGGTTGAGATTACCTTGCACAACACACAAACAGAAACCAAAAATCTGACAAAAGGATTCGCTCATCATAATGCACGGAAAGAAAACAAGTTGTACTCTTAGGGGCCGTTTACACGACACCGTTTTCAACTAAAACAGACTTTTTTGACAACGAAGGCATATTGGGGGGGCCTGAAAACAAGTTTTTGAAAACTATACCTATCGTCTAAAAAACATTTTGTTGCACATGAAACTTTTTTAGTCATGTAAACGTACCGTTAACTGCTTAGAAAGCAAGAAATGCAACTCTTATTGCATTACTGGAGTTAGCCAGAGTGATAAATGGCTGGATTCGGGTGGAGGAAATCATCAGAGGCGTCCGTTCTTGTTCCTGGCTAATCAAAGGAAACTTCAGGCCAAACAGATTCCAATCATGCATCCAGATCATTGAATAATAGTCAATGAAGTCCACTGGAGCAGTCTGTGTTGGTAGATGATGGAGTTTAGTGGTTTGGAAAGCCACATTGAGGCCAGATGGAACTCTAACAGCCCTACATTGACAGCCATGATGGATTTGGTGCAACCCAAGGGGCTGATTTTGCTTTTAGACTAAGCAACTCTTGCCCATGAGCCCGTCCTGGGTATCCAAGCTTTGAGCAAACAAAAGAGGAAGAAAGTCTGTGTGTGTGTGTGTGTGTGTGTGTGTGTGTAGGGTGGTCTGTACAGACAGAGGTGATATATATACACTGTACGCAAGTTTAAATCACTGTGGTAACCAAACACATTGCTGTGAATCTGGGCGACCCCCTGCCACACACACACTCTTTCAGGAGAGCCAGAGAAGCGGGGTGCCCAGAACGTGAGAGAAAAAGTGAACAAAATAACAAAAAGAATAAAAAAGGGTTAGCACTGGACCCTCCAGAGGGCTGAGCTCATTTTAAATAGGGGCTGCATTTGTATAACCACTACCACAGATTCCCACACACCCACCCAAATCACCTCCCCATGCCAAAACACTGCAAAACGCATAATTCTTTTTTCATTTAGCTAAAAAAATAATACTATATTTTGCCCCTAGATGAGGGGAGAGAGAGAGAGAGAGAGAGAGAGAGAGAGAGAGAGAGAGAGAGAGAGAGAGAGAGAGAGAGAGAGAGAGAGAGAGAGAGAGAGAGAGAGAGAGAGAGAGAGAGAGAGAGAGAGAGAGAGAGAGAGAGAGAGAGAGAGAGAGAGAGAGAGAGAGAGATATTATGTTAGTGAGATGAAGTGTTTGCTTTGGTATCTAGGGTAACGGCAGACTGCAGAGAGATAACTTTAACAGATGTGGAGAAAGAAAAAGAGGGAGGGAGAAAAGACAAAACCCCGAAAAATAACGAAACAGGAAAGCCACAGATAAACCGCCTTGTCTGTGAATGCAGACAGACAGAAACAAGTGGCAGATATTACAAGAAAAAGTGAATGTAGATTTATAAATACATTTCACTGATAAAAAAATCATATTGACAAAAATATCACTTTGACAAAACATAATAAATGTATCTTGTCAGGATTAAAAACCTCAAAATAAATATTTAATCACAGGATCTCATAATTTTATAACTTATTTTTATATTGCACATTTATATACATTTTTACCTAAATCTACTAGTGATGTAAAGATAATATAATAAAAAATGCAAATAACATAATAATAATGAAATGCCAGTATAAATCAAGTAACTACCAACTTAAATAAGCATCTCAGCTTGTATGTGTATATACACGTGCGTCCGGTTTCAGAGAGGAAGGTAATTACGAATGTATTCTTTCAAGTCCTAAGAAGTGTGACGAAGGTTTCCCCCTTTCATCTGGGAAAAACTGAATCTGGCAGGCCGAATTAAGTGAGACAAATTAAAAAGATAAAATTCCCTTTCTAGTCAGCCGTAAGGAGGCCTTCAAACCATCTTGGACCTTTGACAACTCAAAAAGCAGCAGCAAAAATTGATGTTTCTGTCCCAAGAAGCATCATTTCAACCATAGCGCTCAGAAAATAATAGATTAAAATGATAATTGGAAACTGAAATCACGACAGCTTCTCGACATTCTCAAGCTATACGTGGCGAGTGAAGTAAATTAAAAAATGTGTGAATTATTGATAGCATCTGATGTATTGTCTCATCTGCTGGTTCACTCCGAAGAAAATTGACCAGCACGACGATGAGCTAAAGAAAATGATTATTCACAACCGAGCCGGCTCCTCTTCAAAGCTTTCATGTTATTAACATTTATTCTTTAATGTTTTATTATGTTTTCATGGGAAAGAGCCGTTTATAGAGCGAATGAAAACAAAACAAGCTGTGCTACAATAAAATTGTACTCAGACATATAACGTCAATCTAGAGACTGTAAATAGTCTTTCCTGCACAACAGTGCAATTGTATCTTTTCTAAAACAATTCTGTAAAATCATAATTTTATCACCCTCAAAAAAAGTAAATAATAAAGATTTTTTATTTTTGGGTGAACTATCCCTTTAATAATCAACTGTGAGATGAAGGCAGGACCTGATGTCAGTTTCAAGAGTAAAGTCGCAGTGTCATATTTTAAAAGCGCACTTCAAGTTCAAGATGTAAAATGTCTGAGGAACGTCGTTCACTGTTTGATTGTCAGAAGTACTTCTCTTTAGAAAGTCTAATTTGAATGCGATTAAAGGCAAACGTCGCCTAGGAACAAATCACTCGGGCGGCACTGACCTCTCTATTAGTTCACATCGGAAATGATGAGGTTCTGCTAATTTAAGCAAGCATCACTAGGTATATCGGAGCGCTAGTACAAATTTACACATGCCCTCTTTTTCATTTGAAAGTGTCGTAAAATATATGCGCGGTCAGACCTGCTGGAAAGGTTGAGGAGCTCGTGCTTGTCTGCGACAGTGGACTTGTCCTGCAGTTCCCACAGCAGAACGTTGATAAGATGAGAGTTCTTGATGACGATGGGCACTTCCTCAAACATGTTCTCGAACCCCACGCTTGCCTTCTTCAGCCTGCACACACCAAAGACACATTTTCCCATCCATCAACAAAGGTCAGATTGTAAAAGCAACCTATTGGTAAAAAAATCTTCTCTGGCTTTATCACCCAATTAGGATGGTAACTGCATGATGACATTCAAGCAAATTGTCATGTGGAAGTGAGTTTCATGAGCAGATGACTCTAATGAAGTGATTGGATGAATTCAACTCTTCTCCATCACTAATTGGTCCATTAGACAAGCACTCAAGGCTGAGCAGTCAAAGGATTTCAAAGGCAACAAGCAGCTTTGATGGGTTTTAGGCTGTCAATGGATTTTTAATTAAATTATTTACAGGATATGACGATTAAACTTTTCTGAGAAAAACGGCTAGAAAAAAGATCATTCAAAAATTACATTACTATGACAGACAAAAGCAAATTAGACAAAAAGTGATTACGAGACAGTAGATTGTTCGTTGTATTTACTATATATAACACATTAAAACATATCAATGCAGTGTTGATATTTGGTGTTTTAAATACCAATGCGAGGTCTCGCTCGAAGTATTTTTTGTATGTTTAAAGTTTTTATATTTGATTTTTCATAGTTTCAGAGTGTTGTTTTAAGAATTGATGGAATAACATTCTATATTACTCATAAATGAACACTGAAAAGATAAATCTTTATCTTTTCAATTTGTTGCTGGGTATTATTGCTTCTGATTTGTGCTTTTTAACGGAAATCCTACAAAGTATGTTGCCTCCCGTATATTTCCATTTTTTTCCATTTTTTTAACTGCATAGTTTGACAACTGCATAGACTGATATTTTTAATGTCTGGACTCTATCAACAGGACTTTTGTAAAACACAAACAGATATTAGTAATAAATAAATTCTGTGATTTCAATTTTTCGGTTGTATTTCAATTTTTTTCTAAAAATGTCACATCCATAACACTGGAGTTGCTCAAATATCACAAGACGACAGCAAGGTAAGTCTGTGTATGTGACTAAGGCTTACCCTTCTGATGAGAAGTCCTTCTCTTTACAGATCTCCATGAGCTTTGGTGTCAGTCTGTATGCCTTCAGACACAGGGAACCCTGTGATGTCTTAATAGGATCTAGAGAATCAGAGAACCAAACACATTTGTTACTTTTCTAAGGGTCAACCTGTCAATCAATGTCCTGCATTTGCCCTGTTGCTTAATATAATGGAATCAGGAATGACAAATATCTTTAGGTACACAAGAAAACAACAGCAAAGCAGTTTGAATCTGTTGAAAGAAATGCATAAAAGGTAAACTTGAGATTATGACATTTGAAAAGCAGCAGATGCTAATACACAGAGGGAATGTATTTGTCAACTAGTCGGAGTGGATTAATCTCACTGTCAGAAGGTTGACGTTACATGTCAGAAAGACTTCATTAGTGTTCTGCTGAAGATGGACAAAACTTGACGGTCATTTTCAGACTTCTGTCCTTGTTCACTTATATTACAGTAAATGCGTTTAGACATTGTGGAAAGTATTAAAGATTATCTGTCTTTTCATTATGCCAATGGGGGCATTTCAAGAAGAGAAGATTTTAAGACCTTTTCAGATTTGCAATCCTCTTAGTATTGTTACAGTGTCTGTATGTATGTAAATAAACAATGTTTACTCTTTCCCCGTGTTATCTAAAATGAGAAATATATGTTTATTTGTCAGCAAAAGTCCACTGGATGACGTAAAACGTGCCATCAGGAATCTGAGAGCTGTCAAAAAATAAAAAAATAAAGATGCAATTCTCATTCCATCTCATATGAAAAGAAAGTAAGTACTGTTCATTTACAAAACGGGTTAAAAATCTGTAAGTGTCTGTTTAGTGTCACTTTAAGTGGAACAAGCTCATTTGGAGAGCAGATGAAAGGTCATCTCCACACTAACAATGAAAAAGATAAAAAATAATTACTCGGAGAAGAATGTTTAAGACATCAAAGTTTTAGGTTGTATTTATGCACCACTTTTGTGTGGCATCCTAAACGCACTACTTGGAAAACTAGTACAAATGCAACTATTTCTCAGTCATTTTTTTACCCACTGTACATATTTGCACAGAGGGTTTTTTAATTCAGCCGCCTTCTACCTGAAAGCCATCAGAACATATGAAGCACATCTATCAAGGCTCACAGTTTGTGCACCCAGCGGCCGTCTGAACATCTGAATGCTCTCATTGTTCGTGTGGAAAGAGCACTTGGTACAGGGTGGGGCTTCTGGCAGCTGCTAGGTGTCTGATATATTTTTAGTGAGGAGGGCCTGACTTACACCACAAGGAGGAGACTGAACAAACACTCTGATAGGAACGCACATCTGGCGAGAGAGAAGTGCTAGACAATATCAGTATTTTGGTCTTGTTTTCCAGTAAAAATACTTAACATTCTTCAAATGAGATTAAATTACAGGAGAAGCAAAACTGCCATAGAGATTTATTTCTTGAATATGTCTATATTTTACATACCTAGTCTTATTCCAATGCCAGATTGTTTTTTCTGTGTTGGGTTTTAAGATAAATGCAACCAAATTTATCTGGTTAATACTTGAAATACAACAAAAACCAATTTCCAGTAAGGTAATACCATTTTTATATTTTTAATAATGAATAATAATTCGATATATATTCTCTAAAAAAAAAGTTTCAATATTTTATATTCCTCTAAATATAACAAATGTATCTTGTATTAAATATGTGCAGACGTTTCTACTAAAAAATTAGATAAAAATACTGGTTAAAAGTAATGATTTTTACAGAAACAGAGGGATAAAAAGTGAATGAAGGAGGGTGTGAAAAGCAGTTAAAGTTGTATGCTTATGTATCTGTTCAATCTGTGTAATCAGTTAGATGTGTTTTTGGGGACAAATCTGTCAATTCATCCACCACGTGTAGCCATCGTCCCACAGACATCTGGGATGGGTGGATGAGGGGGTGTCTGGGATCTGAATCCACTGCTGAAGGTACACATCAGCTCGCTGATAGCAGGCTAAATAAACAGAGGGGAGGAAACCCTGTCTAGACGAGGCTGCTGCCGGGCCGATACGCACACCAGCCTCCTGTTTGCACAAGGGGGGGATGCTGTCCACGGCCAAAAAAGAGAGGGTAAAAGAAGAGAGACAGACGAGCAGTGCAGAAGGAAAGAAGTGTGTGCGCGTGTGTATAAGCATGTACTAGTGAAATTGAGAGGTGGGAAGGAGTGAGACAATGCTTCGTGGACAATGACGAACAAGAAAAATACAACTAAAAGGAAAAAGACCGTAGTTGCTTTGATTAGGTTTGAAAATGACAATTGGTTCCTGCACCAGCTATCACCGTTGGTCAAGCTAATGCTGCCCTACCGTAAATAAGCACAACAGACTCCTCGATGGCATGTTGGTAGCTGAACTGAGAGTCCACAAGGGCCCGACTGACGAAAGAGCCGTAGAAGGTTGACTGGTACCAACCCACGTGAAGGTGGTCGATGTTGACGTGACGCAGACTTCTCATCATCTCCATTTGATACTGAACTACAAGAGAAAGCAGGAAAAAAGGATTAGGATGGAGGAGCCGATCGCAAGGCTTGTTGATTATTATCTCATTATGTGGAGCTCTTCACCTGAAGATTAGGTCACATTCTCAGTAAACAACAACAAAGAGGAAACATATCTCACAAATGAAATCATGATTATCTATTCAGCCCATTTCTGAAGTCTAGGGAAGCATTTTCAAACAATGTTGATTTTTGAAAGTTAATTAAATTCAATTGAAGTCGTGGCATTTTGGCCAATATGTAATTTCTTTGCATTTTAAAATCACTGAGTAATCAAAATCAAATCCATTTCATGAACATTAAAATAAAAACAATGCAAAACAAACAATTTATTAATGTGTACAACAGATTAATTACTGTATAATTTAACAAACTGCGCCTAAAATTATATATTTACATTTGACAATTTAGCTCGAAGTATAAATATAGTATAAATAAGCTAACTGAACACAAGCAAGTTTACAAAAACAAAATATTCCTAAAAAGTGAAGATGACATACTGGTTGAGCCCAACAGTTTTAAACACTTTAGTCTTACAAAGAGTTTGTTGTTAAGTCATTGGTGTGGGATATCTCCAGGCTCAAGTCAGGCTCTGATAAACCCAAAGTCTCTTAAAGCCAAAAAGAGGATATTAAGTCTCAGATACACCGAAAATTTGACCTGAGAACGCTAGACTATACAGACAGGAGAAAATGTAAAAGAAAGAGAGATAGAAGGATAGAAAGAAAGAAAGACCACTTTAATTTGTTTTATCAGCCTACTGTGCACTTGTGTGTGTGCATGTGTGGATGAGGGAGGAATAGCCAATAAGATGCTGAAGCGTTACTGTAGCAGGAGGCAGATGCACAGCTGAGCCACAAGAAGATATGGGGCTTGTTAAAAACCTGTGACAATCAGGTTTGTAGTGACTGTGTGGGGGACTGTGTTTGTCTCCTACTATTTGTAAGTCGCTTTGGATAAAAGAGTCAGCTAAATGCTTAAATGTAAATGTAAGTGTATATGCATATAGGCTAAAACCATACAAAAACATACATAAAGCCTCTATATCGCCACCGCTGTTTGAGACCGACATTTACCTACAATCCTCATGTCCAATAAATGAGCCATTCAGGCCATTCAGTTTATCTAAAGGGAGATAGCAGGAATATAAGCGGAAACAAATCAAGGACAAGCACAACAAGGGTCTTCATATTATTAAAAGACTCGCGTACAGTATATAAGTATATAAATAAGAAGCAGTCTGCTCTCATGAGAAAACATCCGCATAATACAAAAACTAGCCGCAGGATGAAATTCTTCAAGAGAAGAGTAAATAAAAAAAATTAAACTAATCAAACGCTTGATCCTTTGGGGGGGAACACATCTCTAGCTCTGAGTGGAAATGCGTGCTATAAGAGTTGGAGGGGACGAAAACAATGTCTCTTGTAAAGCGGATACAAAACGGACTTCAAAAGCACAGAGAAAGATGTACATTCCAGTACGCAGCACAGTTTTAACCACAAACCAGATTTCACAAGGACAAATGAGTTGCAAGAGAATAAAAAAAAACAGAAAAGGAGTAAAAAAGAAAATAAGACAAAAAGCACAAAACCAAACCCCCCTAAAACATTCGAAACAACAACATAAAAAACACGATAATGAGAGTCTAGCTGAAGCCATCCTGTAATTAAATGGATTTTCATAGGGAAAAAACAACACTCTAAAAAAAATACAAAAACAAGGCCAAACCCACCAGATTTCTGCATGGAGGATTTTTTTTGTGTGATCTTAGACATTAACTTTTGACTTCTGTGGACACTTCGAATGTTGTGGTTTACAAACAGAAAAACAGGTTTAAAATGGCAGATTTGCACAACTAACATCGGCACCTCGGTTTCAAAACCGTATGAAATGTATGATGTAAAAGTAGTATCAAAAACAGAAATTCCAGCTGATCAAAGAGCAGTATAATTAAATGGGTATAAAACCCTCACCCTTTCTTTCTGAGGTCAAAGATTAAGACATTTTTGTTTTCATTGGTATAAATCTATTTAGTGCTGTTTTGCATGCTTAAAGGGATTTGAACAAACTTTAACACTAAGCTTTAAACTTGAGCATTTAACTCATGCGTTACCATTTATGCATCAGGTATAAATGATCTGAAATACTACTACTTATTGTGGACAGGTGTGCAAATAGTTTCATACTTACATGGTTCTCAGAGCATGAATTGACTTTATAAGATTACATTAATTTACTTGATATTGCCAGGTTTTCTAAGACTATTGAAACCATAGGTCATTACCCACTTGGTGGACCTTTAAAAACAATCTGTCTAATAATCAAAATGGGTTAGTAAAACAGTCTGTGGGTTAGTTGGCAGACCTAGTCTGGATATGGTATATTATGTAAATATTGACTTAACAGAAAATGAATATTACTATACCCAGCATGAGTCGACCGACAGCTCATATTTGCAGTAATTCTGCAGTACTTCTAACGTCTCAATACTCAAGTGCCATGCAGAGGACAGTGTGGATTTATATATATATATATATATATATATATATTAAGAACAGGCTTGTGTTTGCCAAATCGTCTCAATCTGTTACTGCTTGAGACATTGGAAGCAGTGAATATGGAATATGAAAAGAGAGGATTTGACACCCAGTCTGTATATGAGTTTTAATTTTAGCTTCTGATGCAAATGCGGGTCGCAAGCACCTCATTACGTCAAATTTTGACTTTGATTCTGATTAAAAGAGAATATTTATCATTAATCATTATTTAGTTTTCCCAATGATATTCAACAAGACTATTAATAAGGTATTGATACATTCAAATTTGCCAAATAAAAAACGTGGAAAACGAATAACCCGTCCACGATGGCACTACCAGCTCATTTTCCACACACGTGTCCAGGATAAATGAGCGCAGGATCTATCATTTCATCTGGGGTCAAGACTTTTTTCACAGACTGAAACCTCCAGTAATGGTTCTCCATACCACATCCCGGTGTCTGGAGTGCAAATGAGAAGCACTGGCTCGTTCTTCCTCCAGCCAAGCACCTGCATTGTCTCAATCTCTGGCTTCTTTTTCATTTCTTCTCCCTTTAATACAAGTCACCCATCTCACAGACTCGAATGAATTTGGCCAGCGACACCTCATCAGGTCCCTGTGACCGGGTACCACAGCCCAGAAAAATGTGATAAGATCTACTTCCTACTTCCTCATCTCTAACACACAGATCACTGCACAGAATAGATCAAGCAAAAATGACATTTTGGATGTTAAGGATTTTCTGTCATCATTCGAAAGCCAATATAACAGACTCTTGAACAGTCACAAGAGTTGACAAAGAGGTTCTACTGCAATTGCACTACAATTGGTTTAGCTGTAGTCAAGCATGTCATCAGCTAATTAAATACCTGTGTAGGTGCAAACAAATCATCTTATTTTGACCAATTATTTATATATTAATTGTAATGTTTTATTTATTATAATATTTTGTATAATTTGTGACCCATCCGCAAGCCACTCCCCAAAGAAAAACTATAGTGTCTTAAATATTTTGGACTCAAACTGGTGCCAAACTTTCTCTCTTCAGTGAAATACAAAAGAAAAAAACACTCTTTACTCTTTAAAAAAACAAAGCACACAATAACCTGATACTGTGATGTCATCAAGAGGGATATACTGTACATATAAGCGGTTTAATAACGAAGATCATACTTTATAGATCAAACTGAATGGGTTTCTCTTGTTATAATGCTATATTTACAGTCTTCAGCTCATCATCAAGATACTGTAAAGCTTTGACAGCAATAAAGATCACTTTAAAGCTCACCAACCTTGATTTTCTTTTTCTAGTTTCCAAGCGCTATTCCATATCAATTTTCCCACTGCCCATCAACTGTTGACCATCAATACAGGTCACTTCAATTGTATGATGCGCACCTCTACACACGATTCATTAGATCAAAGACACTATTCATGCTTTAAATAAGCTCACAAGTACAGAAAAGTAGTGTGCATCAATTCAAATCACTGTTTAGCTAAAGAGTTATGGCGCCATCTAGTGTAAGAGGGTATTTTGGTTGCAAGAACATCTACCTCTCTATCTTCAAGTGATCATAGAAATATGCATATATGGGTGCAAACAAACAAGAAAATAGCAAAGCAAATTTGCTATTGGTTTTCGTTAACTGTATCAGAAAGTGTTATTCAAACAAGGTCTCGAGCTCCATACAACTCAGTGTGTCCCGAACACCTAATAGCATCATGTCCTGAAGCCTTTCTCTTTGCCAGACAGGCTGAACTAAGCTGTTGTAACCTCTTCAGCAAGCCGACCGCCTCGGTGCACACTATGCCTCTCGGGAGGAGGGAAGTGTATACGGTCCCTGCTTCCTAATTACACCGGAGAAATCATCTTCAGCACATCACAAGCCTCTGCCGATCTGCCAATCACGTTACTGCTGAGCAGCACGGCATTTCTTCTGCCCTAAAGAGATAGAGACAGAAAAAGAGCTAAAGCAGATCAGCACCTCCCCGGTGGTCTCCGTAAGCTCGGATAGAGGAGGCGCGTGCTTGAAAGTCACTATCTCCATCTATGAGATCATGCCACTGCCGCAGTACAATCTTGTCATATTCATTAAACAGATTCAATATCACACTCATAATAAATCAGGGGGTGTGTTTACTGTGATGGTACGAGCGACAGGCAGATGCATCTGCCAAAATCCACGAACCCTAAAGCGAAGACGCAGCAAAAATAACACGCACGTGACAGCTAAAGGTGATGAGCGGCCATGAGAGGCAACGCCACAAGGTTCAAGGTCACTATACATCAAACATTCTCGTGTCAAACATGTCACTGCATACTAGGGTTGACACAATACTGTAATTACATCCTCCAGCATGAAAGCAGATAAAGTATCACAATATCAAGAAGTATCACAACATCATTCATGTTGCTGCGACACGTTGCTTCTTATATATCAGGAAGATATGGTGTAAAGGCTTTTCTGTTGCTCTGTTACAGTTTGCACAAACATTCTTTGTTAAATTATTTTCATTTATTATTAATAATTTTTAATCTGTTAACCGTCACAGTTCCTCGGGAGGAACACCTTTGTTATTTCCCTATTGTCTTTAATATTTAATAGTTGAATTTTAATACTATAAGTATATGGAAAGGTAAGACTCAAGATTAAATATTTGACAAATATTTATAATAATGAACAGGAACAAAAAAATTCAATGTTACTGTAATTTATAAAAAATGCCTTAAATGACAAAAAGATTTAAAAATGTTTGAAAAAATATCTAATATCTAAAAATGTAAAACTTCAATTGTTGCATTATTTAAATTAATTTGTGATTTTGCAGCATTGAAAGCCATTTTTTTTTAAGTCTTTACTTTAAAAGAAGAGTTTTCTATTATGGTGTTTTTGTATTAACAATATTTTTCTTTGAAAAATCCTGTTACATCATCTGCTTCAGTACCACTACACTAGCATACCACCAGTCTAGTTTTGATAAGAGACGAATGAAGACAAAGAAAAAACTGGAACGCATGGGGACAAACGGCAAAAATGAAAGTGAAAAATGAGAGCTGAAATGAAAAAAGTATAAAAACCAGTAGGAAGCACAATGACAGAAAAACTCAAATGGGAACTTGAGGGATTCGGTCTGAGAGAGCGAGAAAGATGAAGGATGTCTGATTCCCTGATGTTAAAGAGATAACCTGGTGCTGATGCCTTGCCGAGCATGACCAAAGCAAGCCTCTGAAAAAAGCTCATATCCATCACTTCGTTGCCACTTTCTGTCAGACGCAGAAAAAGACGCCCTGGTTTTATGACACGAGGGGTCCCACAAAAATAAAACCGTGAATCACACAAAAGCACATAGTGTTCCATTGCTAGAGAGAGAGTCCTGTGGTGAGGATGGCAGGGAGGAGTCCCTGTGGCGATAAGCCTGGCTTTTGTAGCACTCAGCCCACTCGATTTAAGCATAGCCAATGAGACACGACCAACAAAGTCATTGAGTACCCCTGAAGAGCAACAAATGAATGTATACCACAAGGGTGCTACAGAAAAAAGTATGTTATACTAGAATGACTCATCAAATCGTGCAATAAGCAATTAAAGCCCAGAATGTTGTAAAATGTTGCATAGTATGAAAAGTAGAAAAACAAGTTGGGTTAGCAAATGAATGCAAGTTTAACAAAACAACAGCACTGGACGATTATTTCTTTCAACTTTTCCTTACAACTACTTTCAAAAATAAAAGGACGATAAGACATTATAAGCTAAAAAGTGCTCAGCATTTCTACAACATACTATGGTTTTCTGAACTTCTTAGTCAAAGTCACCACACTTATAACCTGAATTAATATATTAATGAATTAAGGGGACTTGATGTAAGAGACACAGCCCATAGTACATGAAGTGGCCCATTATCTGACCCAAAAACTGCATTAGTGTTTATGCACTCGCCTTCCACACGTCTTCCCAGACCCACACAGTCTTGCAAATCCCCATTTCTTGTAAATGAGCCCCTGGCGATACAGCTTTGCACAAATGCACATTACTGCTAGTACTTCTGAGTTACAGCAATGACATATGTTATAAAATAGTGTTGATTTCTTGAAATTTTAAGATCTTGAATAATTCTCTTCTTCCTCTCTAGAGTTATGGGTATGTGGGTTATCAGTAGCTCATTAGCAAGCCATTAGTTAGCTATTAGCTGCTAACAAAGCATTAGCATTAACAAGTCTCTTTAGCACAAGTTCTCTGCGCATTCATGAATGACGCTTTGCTTTAACGTTAATTAGCTCCTCCATCACTTTGTGTTGGGTTTGAGATGATAACACAGTCTATAAAATAACCTATAGAGATTTTAAACGAAACGGGCAACTTCAGGCAACTGAGTTTATTACTATATGGTTTTCATTGTAGCCTATGATTTCGGTCCACAATTAACAATAAAATGTAAACTAAATCCCTTTAAGACAAGTTAAGTCAAATGGCGGCCATTTTGGAATTCTGAAACCCAATCCATAATTGTTTGCGCTGCTAACACAATGCTCTACCAACTTGGCGAAAAATACAATGGCTAAATTATGATTGCTGTAATAAAACCAATTTGTGGTTCCTATGATTTTACTGCCAAACTTACTGTAGTAAAACCACAGTTAATGTAAAGCTTTTAGTTTTCTACAGCGAAAAGACCAACGATGCCTTAACCAATAAACCTGTTCTATCTTATTACCTGACAGACAGAATGTCTTTTTCTGACACAATCTTGAGAACTGTATTTTTTTATAGCAGCACGTAATAAGTTTCAAATAGTTGGAGCCTAACGTCAAAGATGACCAAGAACATTGTAGGATAGTTGCTAAACGCCACAAAAGTGCAACCTTATATTTATATTTCCACAGAAAAAATCATTATTTCTGTGACCTAGTCTCAAAAAAGCATGAATTTATGAAAACCACTTACATCCATCTGAACATAACCTGCGGTAACAGCGCCATCGACTGATGGAAAAAGCATTTCTGTTCTGTGTGTCATCTTTCACCTCCATTTCTCATAATGAGTTTACACTTGAAAAAGCTCTTTGACCATCAATGTCTGTTTAGGGTAAAGGCAGTCATTTTATCCAATCATTGCTCTACATGATCATATACTTGCCAAGGACCGCGAGGCCAAAGCAGGCAAATGGTTATTTCAATTCCTCGATCTAAAATTGAAAAACATTTTAAGGACTCACACCATCACCTCATGATTCTCCCACTTGTGCTCACCTTTGTCTCCGTTGCCGTGCCGACGAGCAGAACGGAGGATGTGAAGTAGTAGGAGGGGTGGAGGTGGCGTGGAGTAAGATGCGAGTCATTAGCAGCATTAGCGTTTTATCCACTTTGTCGGTGCTGCGTGAAACAAACCCTTTTAGCAGTCGCATCCACACCACCTCCACCTGTACCGCAGAGTTCCACCACTGTTCTCGACTCGGGAGTCTGCGTGAGGGACGGAGCTTGCCCAGTGTGTGCCTGACACAGATAACTTTATCTCCCGACACAGACATGCGTACCCATTGAAACGCTTAAATCCCAATCCTGCAGAACACCGTGGCTCAGACATCACCCTACCCACATCTGAAGCCACGCAAATGCAAGAGGTGAGACATCAATTTAGGCAGAATGCAAATGAACTCTTCTTCAATGGTCGCCGTAGCCTGCGGTTGGCACTATAGCCACGTGACTGTAAAAAACAAACAAATCTGATAAGTATGAGAAGAGGCAAAAGAAATTTCTTTCATCTTGAAATTGGAAATAAACGCTGGTCATTGGGTAATGTGCAACGATGCGAAACTCAAATACACTAATGGAAGCACCGAAATGTGTTTTAGGGGTCAAATTTACAAACGGAAAGCAGGAAATGCACACAAACACAGTAATTCACCAGTTACTCATCCATTAGCCAACAAACATGCCCAAACATCTGCCGTTCATATACTGCATCAAGCAAAAAGACAGACATAAACACTCGCATGCTTTGCACCCTGACCTGAATTAAGTTCAGCCTCAGGAAAAGACACAGCCTAGCTTGCAGGACACTTACTGGAAACGTGACACTTCCAGGCACTTGACCAAACCTAAAACCATCCTCCAGGCCATCCGGAAACAACTCGGGTGAGAAGAAAAAGGAGGCGTAGCGAAATAATTTTGCTGGAGGGTGGATGAAGTGAGGGGAAATACAAAATAAGGGGTTGTGTTATGCTGGAGACAAGCTGTGGAGCAATGCATTTCAAAGCAAATATTTCTGGGCTCTCGCTGGGAGAGCAAGGGTGGCAAACAGTGCCCAGGGGGCAGTGAAGCGGCGCTCGCTGATCTGATCTAACCGGAGATTAACCGCAGCTCTAATCCTCGGCACAGGCCGCAGAGGGGCTGCGCTCCGCCCTCGACATCATCACGCTCGGCTGAACGAAAACTCATTAGGCCGTGCTTTAAACTTCACAATACCGCTTACCGTCCCCGCAAGCAACACTTAACCTCTACTGCTCTGAGACAACAAGCAAAAGCACACAACAGGGTTTTCAAGGGATCTGCCTATTTGGGATGTGATCTATGCAGGCTTTGTGTACTGGTTGACAGATACCGGCTAACACTGATATCTAGAGAGCAGGGTGACTGAAAGTCAACATCTGCATTTACATTTAGGCATTCAGGAGATGCTTTTATCCAAAGTGATTTACAAAAGTAAAAAAACAAGGTGGCCATGATATGAGAAGGGTGCTACAAAGCCATTTTTCAACAGTTGTTATAGACATGCCTGTATGAGAGAGAGAGAGAAAGTGAAGGAGAAGGATTTGTATTAAATATTAAAAATGCGTATTGACCTCGTTTAAAAATTAAAAATACATGCAAAGTTGGAGACGTGGTCTGAGATTTGCTAAGATACAATGTGCAATTGTGCTTACAGGCATGACCCGAGTTCAAATCTAGTTATTTCTGATACCCAACTGTTTCCTATCACAACTGTTTTTACATTTAGGTATTTGGCAGATGCTTAAATCCAAAGAAACTTGAAGCAATAAGGTCTGTTTTTATCAGTGTCTTCCCTGATCATCACACCCACAACCCTTGCGCTACAAACGCAATGCTCTACCAACTGAGCTACGGGAAAGAAATTTTTTTTTATCAAATGAGAAATAAATCTGTCAATAAATGGATTAATTACTATTGATATCAAGAAAACCTGTACGAAATTTCTCCTTGGTTCAACAGCAGCTGTGTCATGTGTTACGTAGCTGATGAAAAAGGTGCATGACAGAATTAGTCATACGTGATTAATAAATTACTGCATTTAAAAAATAGATTAGACAAGAGAGGAACATGAAGTCTCTGTGACATCGTGCTCATGATTACAAATGTCTTAATTTTAGTTACTGCCTCCTAAACCAGATCAGCTGAAAAAGCCCTCTAAAAGATGCATTTAGATGCTCTAAAAACCCTCACATAATATCTGATTTGGGAAAGTAACAAAAGCAAAAAACAAAAATGACATCCCAAGCACATTAGGATGCTAGTCACAACGCCTGACTGACGACATTCCTGAAAGCATTCATTTTTCTTCATCCGCACGCTTTTGACCGTGGCACACACCTCTCCTCCCTCTTATGACAAAAACCTGAAATCAACTCAGAAATGCATCACTCCTGGCACGGAGGTGAAGTCGTAACGTTCCTTTCATGTACCAAATACAAACTTACAAACAGCCTAAATGGATAATTCATTCTCGGTGCGCCTCTGCCTGAAACCAGAGTTAATCTACAAGATCATTTCCACAATGAATACTCAATTTTTCTGCCAGGAAATATGGTCTGGGGATTACCTCTGACAGCACTGAGCTGCAATATTTAAGTCTTACAGAGTTTTATTTATGCGTTTATCAGATGAAACCCCCCCCAGTCAAAATCACTAAACTCACATAGTTACTGGTTTTGTTGGGAGGTACCATACTGCCACCTTCTGGTGAATGAGGATACCATCTTCTTATTCTGCAAAACATTAACCGTGTCTAAAAAAGACTTTTTTCACATTTCTATGGAAGTTAAAGCAGAAACTGAGGACAAGGACATGACACTATTAACAGGTGACCAAATCACACAGTAAACAGAGCAGCTAATGGGATAAAATTGCTTTTCTCTGGATTTAAACATTTTGAAAACATGTGATGATGCAAGTACAAACCTAAACAAAAAGGGTTTTGAATATTTTGAAGGACAAACCCTACGTAATATGCTTTTAAGAGGTTCTGTGATGGCTAGCTGAAGGCATAGGCTTATATAGAGTTATCATTCCACTTACACAACTGTTTATACACATTACCACAAAAAAGAGCTGCAAAAGAAATGTGCAAAGTTCCTAATTATGTTCTCACAAGCAAATGACATTAAGGTGCGATATTTTCACTAAACATGTGGCGCGAACGTCTGGGGCTTAAGAGTTCTGTAATTACCACTACAGATAAATTCTGCTAATGAAAAAGTCTCAGGGGTGAAGCTTTGGAGAGAAAACGGCACAATGGCTGAACAGTGACTTTTGTGGAAAACGCTGACACAGAAAGCAAAGCGTTAGGCACACCAATGTGTTACGATGCATTTGTGTGGAACAGAGGCTGAGGAAACATCTGCCGTTATCTCGCCGACTGCTTCATCCTCGACCTGGAAAGCGATGAAAAGGTGCATGTCGTTACAGCAAGAGCAAATAACGCATAAAGGCAGTACAACCCGACAATAAACATTTTTAAACATAATTAACCCAGATGTTACCACGCACAAAGACTCATTTTACTAGTTGCAAAATATGCCGTCTCCCGAGACATCATTTGGAAACAAGACTGCCACACTGAAAACAGAAGCCTTGTTGTGATGAAGCTGTATGATGGGACTGAGGATTGCAGTATGATATGTGAAAATGATATTCACATTAAACGACATGGGGACCAGAGTACAGACAGCCAGATGAGGCAGAAAATAACAGCAATCACATTTGTACCCAGGCTGTATCACACCATCTCAACAAAAACATCAACACTTCTAAAGTTCACAGTTACATGTAGAATACTGGGAAATATAGCCATCACGTCTCCAACAACACCAACAAAACTTGTATTTTTGCTTCATAACAGACATTTAAAACCAGACAAGTGACGTTTTAACATTTTATAACAAAACTCAACAACCTTCCAATGTCCTTACAAGAGCTAATCTGTCTTCAACAACAGAGGCTGAAAAACAACAGCTAAGCGAGAACAGCAGTAGACAAACGTGTACACTACCTACATTTGATTTTCCAACTGATGTATATTTCATTAATCAATTCATGGTTCTCTGTGTCAAAGCATGTACACAAAATCAACACCCTGATGTGATATCATAGACATCACCATAACATTAGTCTGACTTACAAAACTCGGGTAAACAAATGCAGAAACATTTTATGACTCGAGTGTGAAATTCTGGGCAGGATGACTTTTTCATGATATTATAAATAATTAACATCATATAATTTTGTTTTATTTTGCAAAATAAACCCAAAGAACCCTGAAAGAACCATCATTGCTATTGTTATTATTTTCATTATTAATATTGTCAACATCAGACTGCACATGGGCTAGTTAACTATGGCTATTAAATAATACATTAAATCAATATTTTAAACAATATTTTGTGTCAAATAATTTAAGATTTACAATGTTGGGATTATTCTGCAATAACCACCGACTATCATCCCTTATGTATTGGTCATGTGTGTTTTTTTTTTAAAGCATACATAACTAACATAAAAAACAATTGTTATGATATTGAACATGCTGAGTTGAATCTAACACCCTTTTAACTGTCTATTTCACACTAAAAATGGAAAGTCATAGCTAAATCTTATCTCTGTGAATGTTTGTATTCCTCTCTTTAAGAGTTTCATCCTTCTGTTTGAGTCTCTCTGAAGCAAACCTGCACTCCTCCATCAGATAAGACTCAATCCCAGCACTTAAAAGACTTCTGGTCTGTTTGTGACGGTCAAACACCAGATAAAAATAGAGTAAAAGGAACTAGAGTGACAGAAGTCATGTCAGGTCACCGACAGCTTTTCATAATGGGTGAAAATGCTTGTGGAAACGTTCCCACACAAAAAAGGAGAGATGGACGTCTCTAACTCACCTTTTTTAAATTCAGCAATAAATAAAGCAACTGCCTCACAGGAAAACCAAGCAAAAGAGCCCCGACTGCTCATTAAAGAGTAAATTTACACCTTTCCGCAGCCAGTACAGTATAAGCTTTGCATGTATGAGGGGTGTTTAAATATCCATTAGGGGCCATAATTTGTCAGGCGCAGACCTGGAGGCTAAAAACAGGGAAAGAAGAAAAACAAGCTGAGATGGGGGGGTAACGTCTGCATTAAAATGCATTGTCATATGAATAAAGCCTATAGCGGAGCAGGAGAATAAATGAACTATGAGGAAAACACAGGCAGTGTCAGAGAAACTGATTTAATGTACGTTTGGAGATGCTCGATACCGCCTTAAGGCTGAAGGCATTAGTGAGAAATGCTTCTTGTTTACAATACGTACAAACATTACACACATCAGACTTCTTTTTAAAATACTTTCTTCAATGCCAACTTAATAGAAAACTGTACAGAGCAGAGAAAACTGTATCTAAACTATTTCTAGGTTGCAACATGTATGTGCATAGTGTTAAGGAAAACAAAAAACAGAAATTATCAAATTTTTCAATATTATTTTAAAAATAATATTAAGTTGCCGTAACATTATACAACCGTATTTTAAAACTATTTAAGATTGTATTATTAAAAATAACTAATGCTTATAAAATCATTTATTATTTTTCACCCTCTGTGGAACACAAAAGAAAATATTTTGCAAAATGTCTCGGTGGTTTTGTGTCCATACCATGGAAGTCAATGGGGACCATTGTTTGGTTACCAACATTCTTCAAAATGATTAAACAATTTTAATTTTTAGGTGACCTATCCCTTTAATTTGAGACTTTTTTCTTTTACAAAGAAATGGCAATACACTTCTCTTCGGACACCCACAATCTGAAATGTCATTTCTGCCTCACGTTTACGAAAACAGATCAGAACAACAAGTATGACCGAACAAGCAGCAATTCAAATACAGCTTTATTTAAACAGAATACAAGTCACCAGTGTCAATATTCATTCAGTTTCTCTTTATACTTGTGAGCATCAACAGCCCATTACACTTCTGATAACGCATCCCTGACTCCTTCTGTCTCCCACGACGCATGGCCTGTTTCACCAGCTACACCTTCGATCGTGCAAGTCATAAAACCCAAATAAACAACAACTCTTCCTGCACCGAAACCACAGCGTTCTCGCTTTTGCCTCTCTTCAGAGGAAGTCTGATGAGGTGTTCTCTGGAGAAAGCCTATAAACGCTGAGCCCCAAACCAGCACTCCGATACAAGTTACTGTTGAATTACACCGCAATTTACTTCATCGTTTACTAGAACCACTACTGAAAGTGAAGTTTTTCTGCTTTTGTGATCACAGACATGCTGGCAGGCAGTATACAGAGGTTGGTGGGACAGTGGTGGGCAATGCTGCGTTAAGATCAAATGTTTTGCTCATTGACTATGAGTGTTTTTAAGCTGTACACAAAGAAGAACTGACATTTTTTGTTTCTCAAACATGCAGATAATTCAACCTAAAGGGGTTGTAGATCAGGGTTCGTAACACAAAGGTCTTAATTCAAACCCTGGAAAGAAGTAATCCATTAACTCTTCCTACAAATTGTTGTGGTCTTCTGTCTGTATTGTGCCTCTGGGAAAGACACTTAACCGTGGTTTCCTATGGTTGAGAAACAAACAGGCCTAAAAGACACCGTGACTGCTCATGTGTGTGGATGTGTAGCATTGGAAACAGACATAATGCAAAAAACAAATCCTCTCTAAACTGAACCAATGAATGTTGTTTTTGGATACTTACCTTCATCAAAATCAGCATCATCCTCAGTGTGTTGAGGAAAGGGAAAGCAGTTGGTGATCTCCAGTCTGTCCTCCACCACCAGCCCCAGCAGCACTCCCTGCACCACCTCACTGCCCTGACCTTCCTCCTGGTAATGCTTGATGATCTTCAACACCACCTGAAACACACAGACACACAGATCTGAACATCTACAAGGACCTACATACTGTCTGAAAACTTCATTTATGCTATTAATGATCTTTAAAAAATGCTTGAAGAAAAATTATTCTGTACACAATTAAAAATTCTATTTCACAATTTTTATTGAAATTATTTCCAAAATTTTCACTGTTCTACATGCTTAAATGGTGAGAGGATTCCTGATACCTGATGGAAAAAAATGTACTAGCAGGTGGGCTGATAAAAAAAAAGTACCTTTAAAACTTTAAAATAGATCATAACCAGTTGAAATTAGAAATGCCCCTTATAGAAAGCATATGTGCACAGAAATAAAAGAAAATGCATCTGCCATGTATTCCCAGGACAGTGGTAATAACAGTGGATGAAATACCACATGTGAAGAATACAGCATCCCACACGGCAGAGATAAGCTCAATAGCAGAGCGAAGCTTCACGTTTTTATAGAAAAATCTAATTCATCTTCAGCCGAGCAGAGCGGGCTCTCGAATCTGTCGACAAAGCAGTATTGATCCTGAAGTCCAGGAGGGCAACACCTTACACAATAATGGATTTTCAAACGTGAGCACCAACAGCCAGCTTATTTAAATCCGAACAACAAAAAAGTAGTTTTATAGAAAACACTCACGGGTTAAAAAAAGGTGTGTGAGAGATGCAGATAAACTGGTGTTAACCAGATCAGTACTGGAAGGTTAGTGGGGCCCGAAAAAAAAGACATGGGTAATAAGACTCTACTTCCATGTTCTTTGACACAGGTCTATGCTTAAATCTCCCAATGTTTAGCCGGGATTAAAGAACCAATAGAAAGAGAAAAATCAATACAACACATGACCTATTCATTTCCAAAGTCTCATCAATTTTCCAAAGCCAAAATGACTTTTACAACTACAATCCAGAGTTCACACAGTGAAAGATCTACAATGCCTGGATCAGAAATTCCCACATCCTTCAAATGAAAAAAAAAAAGATCCAAGGCATCATCATCTTTGCTTTATAATACAGTAACATATGGAAAAATGATGTTACTGTAAAAAAATTACTGTTAAAATGATGGCTCTTATGATTATTAAAAGACACACAAATAAGATTATGGCTCGCTCATAATGAGCATGCAGCAGGACACAAGTTTCGAAACGACGTGCAAAAAAGTCACATTAGGTCACTTCAACATTTATATTACCCCCCGTTCACAGGAAAGCTGACTGAAGCTGTCAGGGGTGATGAATCTGTCCAAACAGTTTTATTAGTGAAATTGACTGCGTCTCCACGGTTCCAATTTTAAGTACAGAACATACATAATTATTAGAACCTCAGGTACCCGACAGCAAACTATTCAAGTCAATAATAGCCTAACGGAGAGGCAGAGGTATGACTGATGGTAAGCTGGCAGGGGTTTCGAATTCATGGTGATCGGTTGATGGCTGTATTGGTGGCTTGCCATCTGATTATCAATAATACTGACAGCTTGTGATGTGAGCACTTAGGCCATTAGGCAGCACTCCAGCGGGCCAAGGAGCCAGCGGTAGCTTTATTCACGCTAAACCAGACCTCTGTCACCTTTGCTGCGATTGTGCTTGATTTGTCGGAGCACGTACACTAGCCAATGCTAGCCTGTGTACAATATATGGGACTATTTTTCCTATACATTTTAAAGGGAAGAAAATGAGCATAAGGCGGGCAATATGTACATCCAGGTGTGACAAGTTTCAACACGGCCCACACTCTTTGTCTTATGGGGACAAGGTGACTGGAAGAGTTACAGAGCAAGTGGCATTCACAGGTCGAAAAGTGAGCGATTTCTAACCCAAGCCGAAGTCACCGGGGACCGAGAGTGAGAATGAGGAAGGCGTTGAGTGCTAGTCCCTACAGCCCATCTGTCAAGCACATTAAAGTCAGACGCTCCAAAGTCACAAGGAGAAGCAAGAGCCTTCAACAAGTTGCACACCTATCAGCTTCTCAGCAGAAAGTGGACATATGACCTCAGTTTAGCATTCAGATGGGTCAAATTTGTAGCTTAGTGAAATGCATTATGGCAGTGGTTCACAACCTTTCCGAACTCGCACTCCACAAAACCAAACACATAAGCTTCTGTGGCCCGCTGCAAAACTTTTAACCTTACAGATTATTAGTTTTTGTATTTTGATGGTATATTATTTATTATATAATATTTATGATTAAATAATCCTTTATTTGATCATTTGTAAATTTGCAAAACAGTGAATAAACAATGAACAGTAAGTTAACCGGATAAACAATAAAAAAAAATAATAAAAAATATAATAAAAATATATATATATATACTATGATTAATGAGATGACAAATTATGATTTAAAAAAATTAATTAGCACACTTTAACAATTATTCACATTAATAAACTAATACCTGACCTTCACTCCTCTTGTCATTTACCGGTGATTTGTCTATAACTATAACTAGAAACGACATCATGGAGATAGACGAGAGACAAACACACAAACAACAAAGCCACTGGATTCTGAATCTGGCCGACAGAAAGTATTCTCAGAGACGCAAGAACGTGCCTATAATGCCTAATATTCTGCCTACAGAGGCAACTCGCTAGGTTTTGACACACAGTGCACATCACTCCACCCAACAAAAAAGCAAGATCTCAGCAAAAGTTATTGTTAGATAAGAAGCTTCCAAGCATCAATTACGAAGAGGGACGGGCAGCAGATTCTTTTGGGCACTTGCGGGCAACCGCAAAAGGACACTCAGGAAACTCTTGTCTGCTATACGTTCTGCATCATCTGCACCAACTCAACTATCAATCTCTTTTACGCTTGCTGTAAAAGTGCTCCAGGTCTACAACAAATCACATTCTCAAGACTGTTAATCTGCACTTAAGGGCATCACAGCGCTGTCGGCCCTTAGGGGCCATATGTAAGCTTCACTCAAGCTAACCTTCTGTCACAATGTAAATCCACCACAAAGATGTTGAGAAGGTGAAGTGTTGCATGTGCATCTTTTAAAAACACTCAAATATCTATGTAACCTGAAGCCAGCACTGCTGATACATTTATCATGCATTCATTCACAGGAAACAGCAATATCGACCACAACAGTACATAACATCTGTAGCATGAACAGGATATATATATTATTATTATTTAATTTGGAAAAAACATAGATAAGGTAACATGGTCAACAAAATTATCAGTATATCCGTATGGTCGGTATCCTCGGCCACAAAAGGTCTCTCACCAATCACTGCATTCAAGATAAGCTGATATTAATGTTCACATGTGAAAAGATTGAAGCTTGAAGTGAATGGTGACACACTTCAGTAATTTCTGTGGATCACTGGTGCCCCCTGCTGACCACTTGGCAGATCTCTGGATGACAACAGTGTGCTTACAAAGCATTCAGAGTGATTAGCTAATACAGTAAATAAATAAATAAACTACTAACAAAAGCCAGAATGTATAGCCTTGAAGATGAAGTAAAACTGCAGGAGAACAATTATTTTAATATGCAAAGAAAGAAAACTATCCATTTTAAAATATCTTTGCAAACAGAAAAACCTCATCTGGGAATCAGAAATTATTTAAACACTGCCCTGCTATATTTCTCATGCATAAACAGACTTTATTCAAGACTGCTTAACTTTTGCCTGAAGGTCAAAAAATAAAGAGTATCACATAACAGTGAGAGCTAAGGAGACACGTATCCCTTGAAGGGATTTGTAGAACTCTCCATTTAAGCTGCTTACCCACCCCAAAGCAGTCGCCTTTAATCCACCTGCTTCATACATTTAGCTTATTTGTATTCATATAAAAACTCTGTGAACAGCAGGTCTACAAAATGGGGTACTGCAACAATTCCTTACACTCCAAATGGGAAAATACAGCAGATGGTTAATATCAAGGTCTTCTTCCTCTATCCCATCTAACTTGCTGTTTTGCTCTCTGGGGAGGATTTGCAAAAGTAATTGAATATCAATAACAGCAAAATCAGATATTTTTCCAATGACCTGCAAATTCTTTTGCCTTCTGGAATAAAATGTGGCTAGACCTGGAGGGTTTCCCGGAGAGAAATAAGAATGACAAATGTGGTGAGAAAACGCATTTAATTTAAAACTGACAGAAAGTTCTCAGGGGGAGACGCTACGAGCATCAGATCTGACAGACACAACTAGATATTGCCATGAGCCCTATAGGTTAATCTGAGAGTACAATAAGTCTGTCTAGTTGAAAAACACTGTTGTGTTTCACCAGATGAACATGATTTAAAGCTCAGATATCATATTACTGGGATATTACAGAGACATGCATAGGGAAAAACGTGTTTGTTATTCTGCACCCCTCATCCATATCTGTACACAAGTTTCTGCAAGCAGAAAGCTGGAAAGACAATAAATGATGATGTCTGTATCTGCTGAGCCAAAAACAGAACAAATAAAAGTCCCGGCAAGGGTATGAATGCACGCCTCACTCGCTGAACATCTGAACTCGGGGGAGATACAAACAAAACAAAACCTTTAAAAAGCTCAAAAAGTTTCTCAGAACAATCGCATGGGCTGACAATCCGCAAACAGGCGCATTAAACTTCAATGCCTGCAGTCTGAGCGCCCGTCGGGAGACTGCAGAGAATGTGCTGAAAAGCCCACGGACAGAAAATCATTCAAGAGTTTCAACCGGCAGCAAACAGGGAGGCGAGTTTTAGTAAAGACTCAAAAACAGGCTGCAGGGCAACTGAATGGAAAAATCAATGAAATCATCAATGGCATCTTTGCTTTAGGCACTTTGATAGGAAGTAGAAAACGAAAAAGTGGAACGTTCAGCATGACAGTGCTCATGAAACAAACCAAAAATAAGTTTCTGTGCACTCACGATGTTTGGCGCATGTTCCCTTAACAGCGGGGAGGAAGATAGAAAGTTGAATGACACATCAGATTGAACCGCAGTTTGATTTTGTTCTGCAAAGTCATAGTGGTCACAAAAAAACTATAAAACGCAGCTAAAAATATAGTTATGGTCCTGGTCAGGCTTATTTAAAACAGAACCATGATCTGTTGACTAAACAGCTGGAAGCGATGTAAGATCATTCAAGTATTGATAATTCAGTGATTGTAGATAAAGAGGGTTTCTAATAAGACTACTAAGTGCATGTTATTTTAGGCTATGCAATTCTCATGCAATCGAATTAAATCAGCAAACCAAGAAATCATTTAATACAAGATAATACACCTGCAACCTGACAAGTGTTGCTGACAAAATAATGTGGATGTTCAATCATATGTTCTGGAGAAAAAGGCAAGTCTTTATAATTAACCTATAATGTAGTAAACAAACCCCCAAACTATTCTGGATTCACTGGGTCCAATAAAAATGTTCAGACAACATAAGCAATGACTCTGAAGTGCAAGGGAAAAAGTCTCTGTTAGGGTACATAATGTGACATTGTTTTACTCGAGTCCTTAGATTTAAAGGTTTGGCCACTTTATAAAAACAACATGTTTGATATTCAGTTGTTAAGTTATGTCCACTTTGTAAATACAACATTTCATGGAGAAATACTCTTAAATGGACAACAATACACTGTTCTTGATCATATGAACCTAAATGTGACCCTGTCTGTGAAAACAGGCTAAAGTCTCAAAATTTAATTATGAAATACAAGCCTCAAAGTTTAATTTCAGCTTTGAATATGACTATGATCTCAATCCTTAACATGTCATCACTCAGTCAATATTAAAGATAACAAAAAATGACTTTTTTTAGTGTCACACGTGTTATACTACACTCATTCCTATAATGAAACATTTTCTCCATTCTCTACTCTGAATATGAATATCTAATAAATGATATCTCTAGTTTGACATCAGCCTTATTAGCCATGGATTATTGAACAGATGAACAAACTGATCTAGAGGCATTTCAATGCCCGAGTTCACATTCTGTGCATTGATAAAGGTACATGTGATCTTACCAATCCATCGATCTGGATTTGTTTGACAGGAGTGTCGAGGGTTTTTCCAGAGCCGGTATCTTTACGGGTTGCCATTTTTACGCGCGTTGGTTCGTAGGTGGTAGGGAAACCAGTTAAACCGTTAAACGAGTGACTTCCGGTTAGCGTGCAGCTGCGATCGGAGTCGAAGAAACATAAAGCATTGTGTACCGTTCCACAAGTGAGTTAAGCAAGACAACACACAAGGTCTTTTTAATGATATCGCATCATTTACATAAATATTTTTTATTTTAATTAATAATAATTTTAATGGAACTTAACTTGACTGTTGTGTGGTTTGTAGTTGATGTATGTTTACACCCGGTAATAATTTCCTGTAACCACGTCGGTAACATGCTGGTGCGGCACGAGTTCCGCATGTGGTTTTGTTGACATACTGGTATTAATCAATTATTTCAAGAATCGTCGCGTTTTTTAAGTTCCTATCTCTTTTACGTTTTACCTCTGGTATTTCCGTCCAAACTGTCTGAGTTTTGTGCATGAATACTTCTTTCAAATAGTCATAATGAAGATTAAACGCCAGAAACACGCAAAGAAAAACGTCATTTTTTATAAGTACAACTTTAACTTTCGGGAACCTTTCCAAATATTAATAGATGGGACATTTTGTCAAGCGGCGTTAAAGAATAAGATACAAATCAAAGAACAATTGCCCAAGTATCTCATGGGAGAGGTGCAGCTCTGTACCACAAAGTAAGTGAACAACATTCTTATTTTAAGTATTGATGTCCTTTTTAATTTGTAATGTAGTGACATTTTTCACCCTGTACTTTGCAGCTGCGCACTAAAAGAACTTGAGACTCTTCCAAAGGAACTGTATGGAGCAAAACTCATTTTACAGAAGTTTCAAGTTAGAAGATGCAAACACACGAACGATCCAGTACCTGCATCACAGTGTTTGCTGTCAATGCTTGAGGAGACGAATCCACACCACTACTTCATCGCAACACAGGTGGGCACTTTATGATTGGAGAAAGTTGTGTAATTTATGTATAGGTGTTACTCATGCACAATGTAATGATGCGTTATCAGGATCAAGAGTTGACTACAGCCCTGAAGAAGATCCCAGGGGTTCCTCTGCTCTACATAATCCTGAACACCATGGTGTTAGACAAACCTTCTGTCTCTACACTGAAGCACGTAGAAGCTGTTCAGCTGGGTGAAATAGTAAACTCATCCCAACAGAAGAGCATACAGAGTCTAAAAGAGAGGCAGGGTCTCGGCAAAGATGGTGAGGAGAAAAGAGGCAAGAAACGCAAAAGAAAAAACCCAAATCCTCTTAGCTGCCTGAAGAAGAAAAAGAAACCAATGCAACAACAGTCTAAAAAGACAGAAGGAGAGAAAAAGAAAAGGAGTCGACACAAGAGACGGAAGACTGCTGGGGGAGAGACAGCAGCAGTCGGTGTGAATCCCACAACTGCTTAGAGTCAAACTTCACTTTTTCTGTTCATTTACTGTATAGACTATCTTTTCTTTGGCCATCCATATTTACCAGCAAATGCTTGGTTTGTCTAATAAACAGTAAAAAGTTTTTTGCTTGAAAGTTTTCATTTTTTAATGTACATGTTGAGATATTGTGTATTTATAGTGAGAGCTTTATGAATAGACATTATTATACAATTGTAAAACAAGCAATTTCATTTAAGGTGCAATGGAAAATGCATTTCATGGTAAATGTAGGTTTGTGCTTAATAAAATGTTATATATAAAGTTGTTTTACAAGCCTGTTTTTTTACCACAAGAGGGTGGTACAGTTTCCAAAAGCAAAATCTGTACAAATCACAAGGCTCCAATTTCCAATAAATCTGTCAGTCTTCTAAATTTTGTCTGAGTTCAGGGAGGTTTTATATTGATGTTACATAACAACACGCAAGTGGTATGTTTTGATGCAAGTATGGTATTAGAAACAATTTGCAGGATATTAAAAAGCTGGTTTTTAAAAGTGCTTTGTTTTGGCCGGATGATCACATCTGGATATTATTTGGCTTGTGGAGAACTGGAACGGTGTTAAATTTGTCTTTCTTCTAAAAACTAAAGGGAAGTTGGTCCCATTCTGTCTTTTTAAAGTCTCTAATGTCAGATAAACATCTAAACATCATTGTTGCTTGATCTATGGTTATAATTTTGGTTTAAATAAAGCCTTAATTGTGTCTTTCCTATTTTTGTCCTGAGTTGGGATGTATTGCGTATTTGTGCAGGTTGCTAGGGGAAACACAGCGAGGACATGGCTGCCTGGGCGGTCGTGTTCGTCAGAGTTTAAATAAAGGGTTCACAAAGCCATTAAGTTTAATTTCCTCTCACAGACAGTTTGAACAATAGCTTACTGAGCTAGTTATTACTAACATCTGTCATTAAATACATGGAAACCAAATCAGAGATTATGATCTTGACAATTCTTTTCAGTACACCAATAATGTTTCCCAGTTTATGGATGTCTACCTGAAACAAAGTTCCAGACGTCCACTCAGTTCTTGCTATTTACTGTCCAGATAATGCCAGGGACATTCCATTGACTCCAGTTGTCTTCACTTGTACTTCCTAAAAAGCCATGGCAACTCCATGTCCACACGTCATTTATTCATGTGCATTACAAGACAAAGACCAAAGCACTATAGGCACGGTTGACGTAGTTTTCTACGTCATCCACTCACACATAAACACTGACTTACGTTGCATACGAAATGAGTGCGTTTGTGTGAGCATTAATGGCGAGGGAGGGGTGTGCTTTAAAGTGTCTGTCCCACAGGAGACTTAGTGGTAGTGAAGATTCACTCTCTGAGTGGCAGGTGATACATAGAGTCACGTATCAGTGACAGAGCTGAGTATTATACAGCTGACTAGAAGATTTAAAGAGATAGATATAGAGTGGACATCAGTATTTAAAACAATGGAAGTAGTTCTTACCAGACTGAGGGATTTCTCCTGTAAAGACACTTCTTTTGATTACTGTAAATCAGCAGCGATGTGCAGGGACTCCTCATCTCAGGAGGTGTGCAGACGGATGCGTGTGACTCAAGAAGGGAATGCAGGCCGACTGGACATTGAGACTGCTCTGGCCTGGCTGAAAAAAGAGCTGGTAAGATCTTTCTTGAACTTTTCTAAAAAATCGTAATCGTAATCGTAAATTTTTGTTTGGGTATAGTTTTAGACAAACGTAATCTTGAGTTTAAAATAAGCAATATCATTTATCTATATTGCTTATCTATATATATATATCTATATAAGACTCAAAAATACAAATTTGCCAGAATTATATAACAATAAACATAAACACATTTTTTTTTTCAAATTGTTAACATTAATAATATTTTTAAAAAAATACCTAAAATAAAAAAATGTTTTCAGTCATGGTTGTATGTTTATAGTGGCTGTCCGAGGTGGTCTATGCATTGTACGTAAAAACTGTTTTTTATATTCCTATTCTCATCGTTTCAGGTCATTTCCATCTCAGTAAAATCAAAAGGTCAATCTTATAAATTAAGAGCTATGACTGTTCTTCTCATTAACATTCATGCTGTGACCGTTACAACCACTCAGGGGTTAAATTCTAAGCAGGTCCATTCTCTGTTAGATATATTGCTTGGCATTTAAAACCTTTGTATTGCTGACTTGTCATGGCAACATTCCACACAAAAGACACTACAAGATGTCCTCATTGGAGGCTAATTTTATATGTTTCACTGGGTTATCATGACTTGATTTTAAACCATTAAAACATGTTTCATCATGTTTTCAGGATGATGTCATACATGGCATTGAATTATCTGCTGTTTTTTCATGCTCCACACCTCACCAGGTTCAGGGTTTCGCATGGCCCAATATGTAAACACAGACAATTAAACACACTTACATTACAATTTCATGTGTGTAAGAAGTATTTCGCCTGCTTAGTTCATACACTTCATTTTCTTTGCTTAACAACATAAGTGTTTCTCACATGAGGTTTCATTAAAAAGGCTTGTTGTGTGATAAAAAGAGAAAGTTTTTCTTTTGCAGGGAATGTTTTGTTTTGTCAGAAACAGGCCGATGGAATGCTGGTTATTATTTTCTCTCACGGCATCCAATTAGACTGCCACAGTCCCCAATACAAAGAGCAGAAAGAGGGAAAGACATTTGCATCTGAATAAGACATTGCCTGTCAGAAATACTTTTAACTGCCACTTTGTTTAATGTAAAGACAAGAACTAGAGTCAGTATGGTGATATCTTAACCTTGATCTGATGCTGCTGAATTCTGATGGAAATTACGATAACATTTATATTTTGAGTTTGTCTCTTTATTTTAAGTTTTATAAAACTTAAATTTGAATGTTATAATTGTTTAAAGTCAACTAAAGATGACTTTAGCTTATAATGATCAAATATGTACGACAAACTGAATATCTGACAAACTAAATGTGTAGTTGATTTCAACAGGTGCCTGTTAACCAAAATACTCTATGGGCTTGTGCATCCCAACAATAAATATATAAATATTTAAGAATATTATTTTACTGGATTAAACTGTAAATATCTAGAAATATAAAGACATACATTTTAAAAGTAAATCATCTGCTCTGTAGATGGAGATGCGATCTCAGGACCAGGCTTTGATTCGCCAGCTGATGGATCTCCATGACGGCATTCAGGAGCTGAAACAGGAGTGTGTCAAAGCCACGGAAGAAGAAGAGGAGGCGGAGCCATACTGGGACTCAGGGAGTGAGGGCGGGGCCAGCAGTACGTCTTCCTTCTCTGGAGAAATGAGCTTTTATCCCTCCATCTGCTCCTTTACAACATGTGTGAGCCCTGTTTCTCTTGGCTATCTGCCCAAACGGGCTTTTAGTAGACGAAGTTCTGTGCCTTGAAACCTGTACTTGTTTAATACAATGCGTGAAGTGAAAACACCATTCCAACTTTGCCCATCTTAGATTAGGGTTAAATTATTTTAAGAGATTGTGGAGCCTCAGTATTATGAAGAATCATATCCAACAAAGTTTGTCATTTTTAGTTGACAAAACAAAATTTTTAATGTTCTGTCAACAGTACAGAACAGATAGAAAATGCTTCATATGCAATGTTGAATATGAAATGTATAAACTTGTTTTTAGTAGGCCTACGTGTCATGTAAAAATCCAAAAAAATGATTTTAAGAAATTTATGACAAAGTCTTTAATGACAGGCTGCTATTCCTCAAGCTTTTACCTCATCACACATAATGTATGTGAATATGTGTTACATAATGACATACATCAAACACAGTTTTCAGTAAAGACACACATCCACATGAATGAAATCTGCTTTGAATATTAAGAGACATAATACTCAGATGTCTTTATGTTGACAATGACTTTCATGTGGTGGTTTGATTCACTCATTGAATCGTTTACAGAACAGTCTTTGTGTGAGTAAATGATCCCTGCTGTCCGCTGGCAGTGAAAGAACACATTTTTGGGATTGTCTGATTTTAATGGACTAGTCTAATGAAAGTTAAACACTGTACAACACAACTGCATTCTGGCAGTCGAGGCTATATGTGGCATGGAAGATTTTTTTAATGAAGATGTGAAAATCTATTCACTGATCATATAAAACGTATTGGACAAATATCATTTATGATATGTAATATTTTGATGTGTTAATATTATACTAGTATGACCAGAAGTCTGATCTTTTAGTAATAAAAACCTGAAATCCCAAATAGACTGCTGAGTTTTCATTTTATCATGCAAACTGAAAACTGTTGAACTGAAAACTTTTTAATGAACTGATGATGATGTACTTTACACACACACACTATAAATCCATATTCCATAAATCCATACCTAATTGTGTATCAATATGTTTTACATCACAGACACAAAATCCAGTAGCAAAACATATCGCAAAATACAACATGCGTCTATATCAAGTATGCTCATAAAAGACATTGTCTACTCTTGGATGGATTGGATTGATTATGGTCGTATTAACTTCAAGGCTGAGAGAAATCAGAAACAAGCCACAACAGATGTAAAATTGAGACTGCTGGTAGAATGTTATTTAAGCGAATAAAAGTAAAGATTGACAGTGCTATCTAAAAGCCTTGTTGCAGGTTTGCACATACATGAAACTGATTTCATATTAATTGTCTTTTCCAAAAGTTCCAGGAAAATAAAAGAGTCTTTTTATCCCAAACTATTTTGTTTAAAAATTATTGAGAAGTTTAAAATGCTGCCAGACATTCTCTTTAAACACTGGAAACAACTGCAATGTGTTCTCCTCCCAACATTAAATCCACAAACGGGTAGAAAAATGTCACTGTCTATGCATTCATAAATCTGATTCATGTCTCTTCTGGGTGATCGCTGCTGTCAGGCTCTGAAAGCAAGAATCCACTTTCCCGTCTGAGCCTTTGAATCTCCTTATTGAGTCCCAGCAGAGTCTGAGCGAGCTGTCGGTCCTGAGAGCGCATCTCCAGCTGCATGTTAAACAGCAACAGATGAACCACTCATTATTTACACACAGCACAGGTGGATGAGATACATTATTATTATTTAAGATAAAAATAAAAATAGAAGCAATGCATTTATTACACTGACTGTATAAAATGCACAATACACAAAGTAATCTAAGATGTCATCAAAGTATCATTTAATGTTTAAAACATACCAGCTCTGATCTTAGCCATGTTATGGCTCCATCAATTTTGGCTCTTCGAAGTTCTTCATTGACTTGGAAACTCTTTCCGATTGTAAAAGACGTCTCTACGGAGGTTCTTGGTTCTGCTGTTGTTCTGAAGGCATGTAGCAGTCTGTTTTTGATGTTCTCCAGGACCATGATGGACACCGAGTCCTCATACTGAGTGTCAGAATTCATTATATCCAAAATAGCAATAACCGATGGTGGGTATATCTTCATCCAAACCTCCTTGGAACGCGTCTGGGATTTTTCATCTGCTTTTTTATTTTGCTCTACACATGTGAAGCTGTGCTCATCCTTTCAAGTCTTTCTTCTTCTTTCACACGCCGTCTGATAAATTGTAGAAATTGATATAGAGATTCTGTCCCAGACTTGAAGCATTTTGTCTCTCTCTCTCTCTCTCTCTCTCTCTCCCTCTCTCTCTCCTTGCTCTGGGACCAGCTTGTTTTGTCACTGTTACTATGGAAAACCAGCCCCTCCACCCCGTCCCCTTCAGTAACCCCAATAAGAATGAAGGAACATTGTAGACAAAGACTATTGTTGCTTCTGAAGAACTGAAAAGATTCCCCTCCCATTTTCTTCTTTCCTCTTTTATTCTCCTCCGCTAAGCTCCTATTCAAGTATTGTGTGAGAAATAGGGTGTGAGAAAGATCTCAGTCGTGTCTTTGTAAGGCATCGCTGTCTCGGTTTTACACCAAGTTTTGTCTGACCTTTCAGCTGGTTTGCAGCCCAACGATCTCCCTTTCAGTACTGCAAACAATGTGGGAAGTTGGACATCGTGTTACTCAACAGTTTGTTGAGTGGGAAAGCATTTTTACCACTTTTGTGGATAAAGTGAAGGAATTCTCTGAGGAACGAAAGGATCTAGAGACGCTTTTCATTCTCTCTGTAGAAAGAGGACAGAAGTTTACTGTTCTGTTCTCTCTAATGACTACAGCTGGGGAATCGGCGAGTAAGAGAAGATGGGAACATTCTGAAAGACAATGGAGTAGAACATGTCTACTCAGCAGTTAGTGGATCTTTTATATATCACAGAGCTAAAAGAAAGGGAAACCAGGAGAGATGGGGGCTTAATGTCACACATTTTACACCTATCAATAGCTGGTTGGGCAGGTTTATATTTGAAAGAAATTCTACAAATGCACATTTGTAAAAATCAAAAATTTTAAACATTTCTACCATCATTTCCCAGGACAGAAACAAAACCTCTTGAATGCTATTGGGGCATATTGTCACACTAAAGTATTGGCCCACAGAACACATTTGTGCAACTGATAAAACCTTTGCAAAAACTAGTCCTGGTAGGCATTATATGCAGGAATGCATTAACTGTAGATTGTGGATTATATCTCGAAGGTACAATAAAGTGTCAATATAGTCATTACATTTATTGTGTAAAACCATTGGATTATGCAACCTATAAAATAACATTCCATGATGAGCTGCTTGAAATACCGCAACCTTTTACGTTGTGTTCAGTGGACCATATGTGAAAATGAGATTACGCTTCACAGCCATAGAACGAGCACAACATGACAACATTATAGAAAGTGAATGAGCTGCTATTAAGCTTGGCGTGACAGAATGAGCCATTTATCTTGCAAAGGACAGAAATCGTTTTCAATAGTGCATGTAAATCCACACAGAAACACTGACATGTTCTTTTTGTCTGAATCTGTCTTGCAGTTTTACAAGGTGATGGTTTTATTTAGATACCCTGCCTGCTGGGTTACGATAAATGAAATAACACAAGAATCGGCAGAACAGCAGAGATAGTAAATGGTTATATTTAATTTATGACTCATCTAGTGCTAGATATAGTAAAGGCTTATATTTTATATCGCTACAAGAAAAGGTTTGCAAAAAACCCTCCATTGTTATACTTTTTGTGTTTTTTTATTAAAATGGTCATTCATATTTACAAAAACAAAAGCAACAATTTATCATGACGTTATAAAATGCATATAATATCATACACAGTAAGAAAATAACATAGTAAATTAGGTTAACATTATAATATTTAATATCTCTTTTTGGTAAAACAACTCTTAATCATGTAGTTTTAAAACAGCATAAAATATTTAAAACAACTTTAAAAAAGGCAAGAGGCAAAAGGCAAGGACATGGGACATCTTGATGAGATTACCCATAAGCATATTTATCTGAACTGGCTCTGTCGTTTGGTGTAATCTGTCCACTCAACTTCATCAGTAGCTTGACAATAAGGCCGGCCTGGAGACAAAAGACATGGAGAATCATTGATCTATCTTATATTGTCACAATCGCTGCTGCAGAGCTAAAGCAAAAACACACAGATGGTAACATACCTGTTTGGTGTGCACTACGAAGTTCTTTTTGTTTTCCAGACTGTGGATTTGGACATACTGGTCGGCCTGACCCAACTGCCACATAAACGCACCATACTCAAGACTGAGATGTAGCACCTGATCCATAAAAAACACATTTATACAACACATTTATGCTGGTTTATGCTCTTTCAAAAAATATTCAGTTCTCAGTTCAGTTTCTCACTTTTGTCTCCATGTTCATTAGATGAAGTCCTTTGGTGTTCACACCTACATACACTCGGATGACCTTGTGGGTACTGGAGCTGGCTTTGGTGAACACCTGTCCTGTGAAGAAAGCCGCCCCATAGGTGGGAATTTCCCAGCAGTTCTGCAGGAAGAGTCTCTGGAGATGATGCATCTCTTTACTCACACCCTCACTGGTGCTCAGATTCTACAGATTTGCAAAATATTTTAAATATTTTAATTATGATGATCAGACACATTATGGAATCAAAATGGAAATTGTTGCTTTTCGACTGACATTACAAATCCGTTACTTTTAATGGTTTATTTATGGTTTGGAAAATTTGATCCAATCATTCACAAGCAACAAAACGCACCTTGTATTCGTGAAGTATTCTGTTGGTCCAGTGATGAGCTTTGCTCTTGACTTTTGAAATCGGAACAACAGATTTCAGATTTTCCTCACTGCATCAGACAAGCAAATATTCATAATTACATTTACATCTATAACCGCTGGCATGTAAAACAGTTTAAGGAATAATTCAAGCAGGGCGATCAGAATATGACTCTGTGTGTAGTTAGGGTCTGAGCTACATACTTTAAAAACCCCTGTTTGTGTTTCTTGCTGTCGTAGTTTCCGTAAATAATCTGCAGGAGAAGGCTGGCGAGAGTAATCAGCTTGCTGTCAGAGGTTGATAAGAAGCCTTTGAGGAGACAGTGGCGAGCTTCATCAAAGAGAATGAGGATGGACAGTGGATCTTCAACCTGGGGGAACATGGAAACAACTTGTATGAATTTCCTAGCTGTAAATTTCATTGAAGTATGCATGATGGCTATTATCAGAAGCAAGTGAAACACCTTTTTTTCTATCTCTAAGGGCAGCCGAACATCTCTGCGCAGGAAGAGCTGTGGAGTTTCCCTCTGAGGATCCAGCGCAGTGAGATCAGTGACTATCTCGCTCCAGATCCGTAAGTGCTGCAGGGGCTTGTGGTACGGCTTGAGTTGTAGACCTAAGATAAAAGCACAGAAAAAATGAACGGCAAACGTTTTCTTTACTTACTCCCAATAAGATAAAAAAAAATGCTACTAAAATTATGTTATTCTCTTGTTCCTAGAGATAACTAGGTATTAGTGCGTATGATTTGTCTCCTAATATTTGTAAGTCACTTTGGAAAAAAGCTTCAGCTAAATGCCTAAATGTAAATGTATGATCTGGCAGGTGTGGTGACTCACTGAGGTTCTCCGAGCAGATCCAGATGGTGAAGTACTGTTGTGTCTCCTGAGACAGTCTCATGCCTTCCATGATTTGTTGAACTGTTGTGTTGTTTCCATGTTTCAGCTCTACGGAGCGATACGATCCATCCATGCGATAAATTCTCACCTTCTCGTACTGTAACACACACGCACACAATCTTTATAGGGGATAATACACACACTGAACTGCAGCTCTGTGTTAACAGACAGATAATAATGTCAGGGTCCTGGATGTCAAGCTTACTGGTTTACTGCTGGCCTGTTCCAAAAGTTTCACAGTCTCCTCCCAGTTGTTCTGCTTGTTTTCTTCACATAGTTGTAGAGGGGATCGTTTCTGCTGGTCCTCAATGTGCTTCAAAGAAAACCCAGATAGTAACAAAAAAACAACACAATTGCAGGTTAACAAGATGGACCAAATCTAAACCCCTAATAGTCCATGCCATAACATATTTCTCACCCTGTCTATCTCAGGATGCTGCAGAAGTAACTGTACAATTTCTGCATGACCTCCACCTGCTGCGAAATGTAAAGGAGAGCTCAACTGCCCGTTCAGAAGATTAGGATTACAGTTCCCTTTCTCCAACAGAAGCTTCGTAGCCTCCACCTTTCCATGCCTGAAGACAGAAATATCAAGGTAATATTAATGCATTTCCTCTTCTTTGTCTTACCTTAAATAAACATCAGATTAAAATAATGGGGAACACACCAGCATGAATAGTGAATAGGAGCCCAATGGTCACTGTCCAGCTGTTTAACAGAGAAGCCGCTGTCCAACAGTTTACACAAAAGCTCAGTGTCTCCCTCACAGGCGCTACGGTGTAGAGGAAAATCATCCACCCACTGGCGCTCTCTACAGGACACACAGCAGTACCACAAATCACAAACCCACAAAAACAACCTGTTTTTTAACCTGTCAATTATGTCTTAATTAAGAATGTTGAAAAGTTGCATTCAGTCATTTGATAATAGATTTTTTTTCATATAAAGAACAATACACTGACTTGTCCTCTGTTACGCTGGTCATGCTGTGCTGCCATTTGTCTCTCTTTGGAATCTGAATTTTGGAATAATCCGGTGCTCCCAAGCCAAAGTAAGGGTTAATGATGACTTTATCCACCTATAAAGCAACAATTAAAGTATAATTAACTTTAAACCTCTAACATTATCATTATTGTGTATGTAACTGGCCAAATAAAGAACTTAAATATGCTGAAAAGGATTCTTACTCTGTTAGTGTATTGCAGATCTGAGCCATAGAGTGGGTTCTCAATGCACATGTCAGCTTTCTCTAGTGACATCATCTTGCTCTTGATCTCCAGAGCTGTGTAGCCCATGTGACTGTCAGTCTGCTTGCTCTCTATGACGTAGGCCGGGTTACTCACATTAGTCTTCACGCGGTCCACCGGAGCAGGCCGGAACAGAGCGGGAATGGCATGAGGCACCGTGTGCTGTTCTGCTAACCACCTGAGACGACAGCAGCAACGATTTGCAACATCTGACATACTTCATAAATTGATGTGGTTGTCTAACAAAGACCATTCAAACATTTATAGATGCTTTTATCTAAGGTGACTGGCAGATGAGGAAGCATTCAACACTGCACCTCAAGAGCCAGATGTCACCATGAATTGAGTAACATGAGTAATGAAAACTGGAATTTTGTGGCTTTAAGGTCTATGACTTTGGTTTTTGAAGGATCTGTCTATATGCCAGTGCACTCCTAACTAAACTAAACTACCTTTTAAATACATCACAGGAAAGAAAAAAAGAGATTATAAATTGATTTCAACTTTTGTATGATGTAGTATATAGGTTTTACTCTTTGGTGGTCAGTGATGAAGCTCAAACTCACTTGTCCAAGGCGAGCAGCATCTTTGAGGTGATTGAGGAGAAATGGGCACTGGTTTCACTACACACACGCATGATGTCCTGAAGACAGTAAAAACTGGGACTCCCAGGGTGATAAAC